>JAAGAY010135445.1:0-23919 GCA_011801015.1 Ardeotis arabs | reverse complement strand
GAATATAGGTCATATAATGAGCATGACTCCTGAACAGCTGCAGGCTTGGCGTTGGGAGAGGGAAATTGATGAGAGAAACAGACCACTTTCTGATGAAGAATTGGATGCTATGTTTCCAGAAGGATATAAGGTAATTCATCTGGATTGAAATACAGCAGACCATGATGGCTTCTTTTCTGCCAGGGGATATTGGGTTTGGGGGGTTTGGGGGGAAGGCTGTTTTGGTTTTTTGTTTTGGTTTGGGTTTTTTTTTTTTTTACCAAGTTGTCCCAGAAGTAGAATGTTTCATGCTAAGTATTGATTATTGGTCAGAGAAGTTTGATCAATTTGGGTACTGATTTATTGTAAATCCATTAGAAAGGGAGAACTAAAGATAATCTCAAAGGCCAGTTTTTATTCTGCTTCTCAATGTTTTGAATGCCTGTTAAAGCGAGGAATAAGCTCTGAATGGACTGAGAAAAATATTAAGTCCAGAAGTGGAAAAATGTAGAAGAGAGTAACAAATTCAAAGTCAGCAAGTACACTGTCTTGATACAGATATTGAAGTGCTTCTTTAATTCTTTGTAAAGAGACTTCAGAGTTTATTGTAAGAGCTCTCAGCAGTGGAAGTGAGCTTTCTGCTGAAATATCATCAATACAGGATAAGCACAAATACAAGCTGTCGTGGTGAATTTGCTGTGAACATGGGCTCTAATATGTGTAATAACGCTCACACAAATCCCCAGACAAATACAATGGAAGATACAAGTTTAGTCACGTTTTGTATTTGATGTCTTCCTCTTTTTATATCTGTTGTGATAAGATAAATTTTGTTCTTTCTTCTGTAGGTTCTTCCCCCACCAGCAGGTTATGTACCTATTCGCACTCCAGCTCGTAAGCTGACAGCAACTCCAACGCCTTTGGGTGGTATGACTGGATTCCACATGCAGACGGAAGACCGGACCATGAAGAGTGTTAATGACCAGCCATCTGGCAATCTTCCATTCCTAAAACCAGATGATATCCAGTACTTTGATAAACTGCTGGTAAATGAGATTTCACACATGCTGATTGAAGTTTCCTGATTTCTTTTGAATATGTAGCAATGCCTCTTTATTTGTCTGGAATTATTTGTAGGTTGATGTTGATGAATCAACTTTGAGTCCTGAAGAACAGAAGGAGAGAAAAATAATGAAATTACTTCTGAAAATAAAGAATGGTACACCTCCCATGAGAAAGGTAAGATGAATTGTCAGATACATTTATGTCATTTCATTTTCCAAAAATCTACATTTATTTTCAGGTTTAGTTTCAGTTGTCCTTAGGATTCTCTTTAAGATAGATAGTCTTCCAAACTTTGGTATCTGTTTAGTGCTTTCTTCCTCTTCTATATCTGTGTGGCTTTTTGTTTGTCATTCAATGTAATTTAGTATTGCTGCTCTTTTTTTTTTTTTTTACAATTAAGAGAAACTAGTTTTATCATGCTTTTTGCTTACAGGGCTTCATAATTTTCTGCATTTTGCTTCTTACACTTAAATTAGCAGTGTAGCTCTTAGTTAAGTTTCAGCCTTGCACATTATGCAATATATTAGCAGTCTTTTCTGCACAGTTTTGATTTAAATTGACCGTAGCACCAAGCTGCCTAGATGTAAGTAAGTGCTGTATAAGCTACTCTTCAGAAGGAGCCATTCTTAATATTAGACCAGGGGCATGCTTTTCTTGAAAATGGAACATCTGGGAGCTAACATCAGGGTGTTTCTCTTCACTCATACATTTTAACAGATCAGCATAAAATTGTTTGAAGTAGATTTTTGCAGTGGTAGGAGCAAGTATTTTGAAGCCTGTGGTTACAGTGAATTCCATTTTAACTTCATTAATATCTACCTGGTTTGGAATTATTCAGTATTGTTTCCTTAGTTTAACTGATAGGTTGTTTGTTTTTCTTTAGGCTGCATTGCGACAAATTACTGATAAAGCTCGGGAATTTGGAGCAGGGCCGTTGTTTAATCAGATTCTGCCTCTGCTGATGTCTCCAACGCTTGAAGATCAGGAGCGTCACTTGCTTGTCAAAGTCATCGACAGAATTCTTTACAAACTGGATGACTTGGTCCGACCATATGTACACAAGGTCTGTTGCAGTTTACTATTTCATCTTTGATTTGCTTTTTCTGATCATTGCTGGGAGAAGTGTATATTTTATTTGCATATCAGAAGATGATGGTACCATGGTTTTTTAACGTAATTGACTTTCGTATTTTTTCTTAAGCCAAACTTTAAGGTCTTATAGTATGATCAAAGTATGGGCTTTATAGTATTAAGGCACGATGTAAAAATGATCCATGTGTGCTTGGGGGTGGGAAGGAGATCTTGCCTGATCTAGGTAGTATCTCTAGGCCAAGTCCTTCAGAGACAACAAGCTGTAAAAAGAGCATAATAGATTGAAATTTTATTTATTTATTTATTTATTTTTTCCCCCTGGTCATCATAAAGCTTTAAGCTTGGATCCATGAAATCACCTCTGTTTCATGGAATGTATTAGGGCCAGAAATACTACTAAAAGTACTAATTAATTAAAATCTTAATTTGTTTGTCTTTTTCAGATCCTTGTTGTCATTGAACCACTGCTGATTGATGAAGACTACTATGCTAGGGTAGAAGGCAGAGAAATTATTTCAAACTTGGCTAAGGTAAAGTTTCATCCTTCATTATGGCACCAAGTTAGCTTATAGCTGCGTGTTTATAAGCGTGGCAGAGGAATTAACTGTGTTGTTCATAAATTCAATTGGTATGTTTTGTATGATTTTCCTTCAGGCTGCTGGTTTGGCAACAATGATCTCCACAATGCGACCTGATATTGATAATATGGATGAGTATGTCCGAAATACAACAGCTCGAGCCTTTGCTGTTGTCGCCTCTGCTTTGGGCATTCCTTCTCTGTTACCCTTCTTGAAAGCTGTCTGTAAAAGCAAAAAGTCGTGGCAGGCTAGGCATACTGGCATCAAGATCGTACAGCAGATTGCTATTCTTATGGGTTGTGCTATCTTGCCTCATCTCAGGAGCTTGGTTGAAATTATTGAACATGGTAAGTTTTGCTTTCCTAGGCAAAGATTTTTTTTTTAACTCCCTTTATATTTGGAAAACTTTTCGTACGCTAGTGAGGCACAGTGATAGTAAGGTCCTTGTTTTTTGTGTTCTTTTGACACTGAGAAACAGTTCAGCTGACTCTGAAAGAGGAATAGTGGTTCAGTTTTACTGAAAAGAAGTTAATCCCTTTTATGCTGCCCTGTATTTTTGCTATTTTGAACTTAAGTCACAAGAAGTGGTACTAAACGCTATTCTCTTGCAGGTCTGGTGGATGAGCAGCAGAAAGTTCGCACCATCAGTGCTTTGGCTATTGCTGCTTTGGCTGAGGCAGCTACTCCCTATGGTATTGAGTCATTTGATTCTGTTCTGAAGCCTCTATGGAAGGGTATCCGTCAACACAGAGGAAAGGTATATCTACAATACTTTATTCAGTTTGAACTGAAATGCATGTGTGTCTTCTGTAACTCACTAGAGATATTTCTATATTTAAATAGGGTTTGGCTGCCTTTTTGAAGGCTATTGGTTACCTAATTCCACTTATGGATGCTGAGTATGCAAACTATTACACCAGAGAAGTCATGTTAATCCTTATCAGAGAGTTCCAGTCTCCTGATGAAGAGATGAAAAAAATTGTGTTGAAGGTATGTCAGAGTGATTGTTTAGCATTAATATAGAATATGTATGTTTTTCCTTTTCTTAAAAAAACTAAACCCAAACCAAAATAACAAAAACCCCACCCAGAACCCCAAACACTACGCAATTAAAGTTGTTGGATTTTTATTTCCTGACAGGTGGTAAAGCAGTGTTGTGGTACGGATGGTGTTGAAGCAAACTACATTAAAACTGAAATCTTGCCACCTTTTTTTAAACACTTCTGGCAGCACAGAATGGCATTGGACAGAAGAAATTACAGACAGGTATTTTGGGTTTTTTAGCTGGCAAATTCTTTGCAGTAGGAGAAAATACACATTAGAATGTTAATTCAGGCTAGATGCTTAATTGACTTGTGTGTCCTGAAACTGAATTTTGTTTGGACTAGCGATTTAGAAGATATACAGGTTCTTAGGAGGCTATCAAGACACTTCACATCTGTGAATATAAGTCTACATCCATTGTAAGGTGGGGTGGTTCACCCCATTTGAGTTGTTTAAAACATTGTATGATTTCTAAAGGTCAAAACAGTTGTTCGTAGTGGGCTTAACATGCATGATGCTGTTTCTCCTCTTTGGAGTAGGGAAATTTATTTTTCAGATGTAGAAAGTAGATTTTTAACAATGCTTGCTTACTTAACATTTCTGTATTTCAGCTGGTTGATACAACTGTGGAGCTGGCAAATAAAGTTGGAGCAGCAGAAATTATTTCTAGAATTGTGGATGATCTGAAGGATGAGGCTGAGCAGTACAGAAAAATGGTCATGGAAACAATTGAGAAGATAATGGGAAATCTAGGGGCCGCAGACATTGATCATAAACTGGAAGAACAGCTTATTGATGGTATCTTGTACGCCTTTCAGGAACAGACCACAGAGGTATGGCCAAGAGTATTTAGTGTTTGGTGCACTTTAATTGTAAGCTAGCTCACTGTTGGTTATGCACAAATACATGCTTCTAAGTTAGATTTTTAGAATCCTTTTTTAGATGTCAGTGCTCTAATCAACAAAATCCAGAAACAAGCTCTGGAATGTTAGCACGTTAATAGCCATTTTAGATTATGTCAAATTTAATTAAAATGTAGTGTTGCTGTTGGTCTGATTTTTCCTTTGTTGTTCTTGCACTCAGGATTCTGTGATGCTGAATGGTTTTGGCACAGTGGTTAATGCTCTAGGCAAAAGAGTTAAACCCTACTTGCCACAAATCTGTGGTACAGTTTTGTGGCGTTTGAACAACAAATCAGCAAAAGTTAGGCAGCAGGCTGCTGACCTGATCTCTCGTACTGCAGTTGTCATGAAGACTTGTCAAGAGGTATTGTATTGACTTCTACTAAATTTGCTGTACTATGTCATAATAATGCGAGAGAAAAGAAAATAACTTCTAAATCTTTTTACTTGGTTGTAGGAAAAACTGATGGGACATTTGGGTGTTGTGTTGTATGAGTACCTGGGTGAAGAATATCCTGAAGTACTGGGCAGTATACTCGGAGCGCTTAAGGCTATTGTGAATGTTATAGGTACGTTTGTGTATTGATTACGTGCCTGCTCAAGAGCAACATGAAAAGGCATTATAAAACTAAATACGACTCTTTGAATTTAATAGGTATGCACAAGATGACGCCACCAATCAAAGATCTGCTGCCACGGCTTACACCTATTTTGAAGAACAGACATGAGAAAGTACAGGAAAATTGTATTGATCTTGTTGGGCGCATTGCAGACAGGTAAACTGACTAATGATAAAATATTTGACCCTCTGCATGGACAATTATTGTAGCAAAAGCTAAAGTTGAGTATCAGGTTTGGCTTCGAGCTATTTATTGTCATATCTCTTGATATTTCTTAAGTTGTGTATAAAGCTTAAGATGATCTATGTAGCTGACTGTCTGTTGAACATATTGTAATTACATTATTTTGCAAACACTTCAAGAAGTATGTTGTCCATTTATGCAAACTTAGAACGCACACAATGCAACAAATTGAGTACGCTCTTAACTAGTGAAGGTTTAATGTTAACAGGAATTAAGGAATTTGCTTAAGCAGTATCTCTCTGTTGATAGTAGATGAATAGGTGCTGCAATTTATGTGGTTTTATTTAAAAACTTGTAACATCACTGAAGAGGTAACTCACTTTGTTCTCTTTCAGAGGTGCAGAATATGTTTCTGCAAGAGAATGGATGAGGATCTGCTTTGAACTGCTTGAATTATTAAAAGCTCACAAGAAAGCTATCCGAAGAGCCACAGTGAACACTTTTGGTTATATTGCAAAAGCTATTGGGTAAGTTGGTTTAATGTTTATCCACTTGTATACACAGTTACCTAACATAGTGGTAATTATGAGTTTTCTGGTGAGAAATATTCAGACTTCTCTACATTTAACATGTGAAATGTGGAGACTTGATTTTACTCATTTTGTAGGAGGAGAATACATTCACCTATTCTTCATTAACATAGGGTGCTGCACTTTAGAACTGAATTTGTAGAATAGCAAGGTTAGAGTCTTATTTTTCCACAAATCAATATTTTTACTGATTTGCAAGGGAGTCTTTGCCACTAAGGTGATTCTGCAAGTCAGCAAATTGTAA
The DNA here is from genome assembly GCA_011801015.1 of Ardeotis arabs. Lineage (NCBI taxonomy): Eukaryota > Metazoa > Chordata > Aves > Otidiformes > Otididae > Ardeotis > Ardeotis arabs. The sequence goes on along the minus strand of JAAGAY010135445.1, from coordinate 17,622 downwards.
AATGAAGCACAATTTACATCTTTATGCATATTCTTAAATAAGTGACTGATGACTGACTTAATACAGGTACAGCAAGCAACCGATGAATACTGTAACTGTGGTTATCTGTACAGGATGTTTCTCTGTCAATGTGTATGGTTTTATACAAGTTTGTAACTACTTGTGGGATCAGAGTAATAGTGGGGAGGCTGTTGTTACCCTCCAGCGTTTACAAGAGGGAGAACAGAAGGCAGGAAAAAAAGGTCTAGAGAAGTAAAAAATGTTGGTTATGAAAAGAGGATCATGCAGTTGCTTAAGCTCTTTTACAGTTTTGTGGTTTATGTTGTTTCCCAGTTATCTAAACTTTTTTTAAGGGCTAAGCCATGCTTTTCTGCCACTTGCTATTTGAAACTCAACTAATTTTATCCAAATCCTCTCTGAATCTATTGACACGGATGCGCATGTTATCTCTTCCAGACCTCACGATGTGTTGGCTACACTGCTAAATAACTTGAAAGTACAGGAAAGGCAGAACAGAGTATGTACTACAGTAGCAATTGCTATTGTAGCTGAAACATGCTCACCTTTCACAGTGCTGCCTGCACTCATGAATGAATATAGAGTTCCAGAACTGAATGTCCAGAATGGTGTGTTAAAATCTCTTTCTTTCCTGTTTGAATACATTGGAGAAATGGGAAAAGATTACATTTACGCTGTTACACCATTGCTTGAAGATGCTTTAATGGACAGGTGAGTGCACTTCTTTCTATCTGTGGTCCAGTTAGCCATAGTCATGTATTTGAAGTATATAGCTTGGACTTAATGATAGCAAATATACATATTTTCCTTGTTTGCTGAAGGTGTTAAGTGACTGATAATTTGGAAGCCATTACCTGCAAATAATTCAGATTATGTACTCCTATTTTACTAATATTTTTTTAAGATTAAAATGATACAAGCATCTTGAGTCAAGATTTCATTCAAACTGCTTTTGATAATTTCTATTGTTAGTACTTCTGCTGAGGAATTAGCATGCAGTAATTTGTCAGAGAACTTTGTCTTTACTGATTTTTGTTACTCTGCCTCTTGCTGTCAGTAAATATGCATTGAAAGTGTATGTTAGTGCTTTCAAAAAAAGTGTTATGGAAAAGAAACACTGTGCTTGTTCAGTCGTGTATATTTACTAACACACTGTTGTTCTCTTTGCAGGGATCTTGTACACAGACAAACAGCCAGTGCTGTGGTGCAACATATGTCTCTTGGTGTTTATGGGTTTGGCTGTGAAGATTCTCTTAATCATTTGTTAAATTACGTTTGGCCCAATGTGTTTGAAACCTCTCCTCACGTCATTCAGGCAGTTATGGGGGCTCTGGAGGGCCTCAGGGTTGCTATTGGTCCCTGCAGAATGTTGCAGTATTGTTTACAGGTAAGTCCTTATGTGTACTGGGATAGCAGAGACAGCAATTATCAGGCAGGGCTTCTTTCCAGGAGACAAAAGAAAGTCAACTGAAGATGATTTCCAGCAAAGGAAAACAGTGTGGCTTTTACAGTATTCTTTAAACATGGCATTCCATACCAAGGACTTCAATAATTGAAATATGCAATAAACAGAGATTTTGGTATAGCGAGATAGCTGATTACGTTGAGGAACTTGCACAGAAGTAGCAGGTAACTTAGAATATAAATTGGCTAAAATAGCCTGCCACTCTGATATGTGACATGGAAGCATCTCACAAATTTTGAGGACACTAACTAGTGACCGGGGAATAACTTAATAGTGCAAGGGGTTATGAGAAAAAGTAACAAGTGAGATAAATAAATGAGAGGATAGGCTTAATATTAAATCAACATTATGTGTCATGAGCCAAGAAAAACAGTAAGACTTCTAAAACTTTAAGAGTGAAACACTAGAAAACAGTGCTTTGATCGGAATTTATGCCGTTACATCCACACTTAATTACTTCAGCTTCTGTAAATGTGTATGTGGCAGTAACATGTGGAGGCTCCGTTTCTGTGTAATTGCACGTAACAGTTCTTGCTGCGTTGGCTGTAAAATCTAAACTCACTTAACAGGTGGGAAGCAAGGATGAGTGTAATGCAGATCAATGTAGAGATGATGTGGCAGCATTCTATTAATTATTTGCAGATACAGAATTTCACTGTGGTGGTTTTATTATGGTGGAGGTCTCAGCATAAAGATGCTGACATCAGTAGGAAGGTGAAGGAAGTCTCTTGCACAGTGTACTTTTTTTCAAATACTACTTTTATATTCTTGTTACATAGAACTGTTTTTTTTCTAGAGCTCTCACATTCTGCTCAATTTTTTTTAGGTTTAATAATAGTTTATCTCATATATTCCTATCTGGCACTCTGCACAAATCATAATTAGCAGAGCCGAAGATAAAACTCAGTTCCAACCAAGTATAATGCAGCAGGTTTTATTTTTTATTTTAAAAAAAGAATACAAAACTAGAAATACATTCAATGGAATTTCTCCCTGCAGAAAAAAAAGATAAGAAAATCTGTCTCTAAATAAAACTTTATTACTACTTGCTGGCTTAGTCACAAAAATTGGGAGTGACACGTCATGTACCTTCTCTGTTATAAGTGGTGTTAGTTACTTTAGTTGCTTTTTAAAATGCTTATTGTGCAAAACTTGATTAAATTCAATAAAAGACATTTAGACCTTAAACTTTTAATAAATTTTGTTCTGTTCTGTTTTCTAGGGTTTGTTTCACCCTGCCAGGAAAGTCAGAGATGTTTATTGGAAGATTTATAATTCGATCTACATCGGATCACAGGATGCTCTGATAGCACATTATCCAAGAATCTATAACGATGAAAAGAACACCTATATTCGTTACGAACTTGATTACATCTTATAATCTTCTTGTTCAGTTGTTAGTGTTTAATGCACAGCTGTTCTTCAATTAAACGCTTCAGATTTGATTATGTAAAATTTTAAAATATTTGAGATCAGTATAGAGCTGGTCAGAGGCAGAGCTAGGAATCCAGTAGCATGATTTTTTTAAATATGTCCTTGTTTTTTGATGTTAAACAGTTAAAGCCAGTAGTGACCAAGAAAACAGTGATTACAATGTACTGGAGGGATTTCATTTTGGATTCATCTTTATGAAGATTTAGATTTCATTCCTTGTGTTTAAAGGGGAAGTTTATTTGAGAAATAAACGTTTGTGTATAAAAACTAACTTGTGTGTGGTTTTTGGACAGAGGGGCTTGTAAAAAGAGTCCCTTTGGATTAAGTATTTGTTCATGTAATAAGTAGGTGGCATAAAGCATTTTAACCCTTTTTGTGATCCCCTAGCTTTTGAATAAATAAGAAAAACATACAAACTGTAGTTAATGTGTGTATCTTTGTCATGCAATAATGTAGCTGTAGTCTGGCTGATGGTTGTAGTACTGGCAGTTTATTTTAATGGAAAAATCAGTGTTTAATTGCTTCTTGTTACTGCTTCATCCACAGTGTCCTGGTTCTGGGAATGGATTAGCTTGTTAAATTTTCAGAAGTTAAGCAGTTTATTGTAAATGGTATATGTAAAATCAGTTGCACAAATTATGTATACTGATCACGTTTAACCATGTCTTAGCATGTATGGCTGTATAAAAAGCCGAATAGTATTTATAGGCTATGCTATAATTCCTATAAAGAGCTAGGAAGGTAATGTCTCCAGCACCTGAGATGAGACAGTTTATGTGTGTGTGACATAGGAAATGCTTCAGCTTGAGATAAGAAAAGCCTTTTATTTCTTAATTTGCTTTTTTCTGCCTGTATGTGTACTAAAAAGGTCTTGATATCTGACAGTAAACCACATAAAACACAAGGTTAAACCATTCTGGTGGTATTGTACATTATCTTACAACAAAACGTAGTAGTTGGCTATCAGGCAAGTTGAGTGATTAAGTTCCATCTTACGAAGTTGAATGCAATGTTGTTAGCTGACTTCTCGCTGCTGTTTTACGTAAATGTGAGATTCTTTAGCTGTTCAGGATACAGGAAAATTCCACTCTATCTTTCAAGGCCTAAGTTTTTGTTAGGGGCTTGAGGTGGTGCAACAATGACGTGGGGCCCTTTTGTTTATGAAGGTACTAATTTGTTAGGAAAAAAGTTACTTTTTAAAGCAGCATGCTTTATTCTAAAATTTGTTAGGTGAAAACAGCTGGAACTTCTTGGAAGTCTGTTGCTGAGCTGTTCCCTTGGGTGGTAGCATGCATTCTAGTCTATTTCTAGTGCTTTTTCATTTAATAATACTGTTTGTATTACAGATGGTGTGCTGTCTTCATTTCTTCAGTAGTTCTGCAAGATAGGACCAAGCAAGTGCCAATAGAAAGGGTGGAGAGCTGAGAAACCACTGAGTTTTGAGAGACTAGCCAAAAGAGAGCTCTAAAACAGGTAGGAATGGATGATGGCTCATAACTTCTAGATGCATCTTGCCAAAATAGTTATTTTATACAGAATTCACTTTGTAAAAATTTTCTGGTAAGATGGAAAGGAGCAACTTCAACTTATTTTTGTGTCTTTCAGGCTCATCACTTTAATTATCAAAAGTCTGTTCAGAAATCTTTTTGAGGAATATACAAACTGTTTTTTTTTTTTTTCCTTCCTGAGAAGGAGATCTGCTAGATGAAACAGAATTGTACATAAAACAGTGATGTTTATCTTTCAGGTTTTTTTGCTGACCCGAGTATCTAGTATGAAATCTGGTTTGAAATAGCAGTATTGAGGCACAGTTCTTTGCGGTGTCATCAGTAAACTGTTTTTTCCTTCTGGAGACTTTTGTGGATCTGTGGAACTCTTACCTAAAAAGTCCATCTCTGGGTCATATGCTGTTTGATATGACTTTCTAGGAGCCTACAGCAGCTCTTAAATAATTTTCCTGTGTTGCTCAGCAATCATACCAAGTTTTATTTAGCATGGATAGATTAAGGGGACAATATCTAAGAATACTGACTTCCATTTTTGTTCTGCCCAAGAGCAAAACGTTTTGGGGAAGAAAGTAAAGTAACTATCTAGATACACTAGTATGACATCCGTCCATCTGTAGACAAACATGTTTATTTTCCAGCACAAATGAAAATTATTAATGAATGGGAAAGTTTTACTCTGAGATTCTGGCTGGTGCTTACCTGCAGATTTCTGATTCTGGACAACAAAAGGCAAAGTGTTTAAATGAATGGAAAGACTGGGCCACTGCTATTAAAATTCCATTAATGAACAATTAATTGTGCCATAAATACAGAAAAATGGACTAGACTATGTGAACAAAATATCTACTTCTGCTGTTTTGCTGCTTGTTTATAAAATGGGAGACATGCCATGGTTTGGCAGCTGAGAAGTTTACTGTGCTGCACAATTATGGTATGCTGTTTGGTAAATACAGGCACAAGTATAAAATCTGAATGTCCAGGGAGTCTCTCAAATTCCTTATTTAAGTTTCTTTGTAAAGGGAACCAAGTGTTTCTTCCCAGCTCTCCCCTCCCCCTTCTGGATTTACATACAGCTCCTAACTTCTTCAGTGAATTGCAAAAGAAACTATGGATAAAAGCCTCACTGGCAGCCCCCAGTATGTGGAATAAGGTGGAGCTACCTATAGGAAAAAAGGTATGTGATTTTTGTGTATATTTAAAAAAAATCAATTACAATGATGCTTTTGGAAAGGGACAGTGAATTAAGAGAGCCTAAGCCATACTTCAATAAACATTATTGCCTTGGACTTTTCCTACTTTAGAATATTTGATTTTGCAACTTAATGTGGTTCTTAGTTGAAACTGATTTTTTTGGTTTGTCCCTTTTAAAGGAAAAAAGGATGCAACAGTTGTACATACCTCCATTTCCTTACAGTCTAAACTTCTCGTCAAAGCGTGCCCCTTTACAGCCTGAGCTGATGGGGCTAAAATTAGCCAAGACTAGCAGTTATGCTTAAGGTGTGCTAATCTTAAAAGACTGGGAGAAATTTCTATGTGCATTTTGTCTGAGCTACTTTCTGAGAGCAGCAAAAGATAATTATCTAGTGTTTCCTTGATTTTGCTCACTTGTAGTTGGATTCTCTTGCTTCTGTACCTCTATCTCTTCTGATACAATTTCACAGGCATACGCCCCCTTCACTCCTACTGTTCTGATTCTGTTGTACCCACTTCGCTTATACCTCATTTTTCCATGGCATCTGTCTAATCTGCATTTCCTCCCTCTCAATCTCTGCACTGAAACCTGAATACTTTCCCTTGTGTCTGTATCAGACTCTTTTTCACCCCTCCATGTCTTAGCACCGTAGCTGTAGTGGCGAGGAGAGCACCGAAGAGCGATTCTCCCTGTCGCTGTTTGTTGCACTTTGAAACTACAGCAGTTCCTGGATGTATGAATAATCAGTCACTGCTGGAAAATTCTCACTCTGCTTCTGCTGCTCAGCCTGGAGCATGCCGGGTACAAGGAGGTCTTGAAGAATATAGCTGCCAAACTGTGAATTGTTTTGGGAAATGCTAGGGAGTACAGTGTGCATGTGCATCTGTACTGGCAAGGTTGATGGTCATCCTTGCCCAGCTGGAGCTACATGGGCTGCTGCTCTGACAAGTAAAGAGGAGATGGAGCCTATTCAGTGGCTTTTTACATTCCATTTATTGATCCTATAGTAGAGTCATTGCAGGAGTCAGATAGAGCTTGTCAAGGTGTTCTTGTCAAGGAAACAGGATGCCAGAATGTTACCGAAGTGCTAGATTTTTCTGTGGTGCTGTTTTGTGTTTACCTCCAGAGGGAATATTGGAAAGCTTATTCCAAAACACAGCAGAACTCCAAGCCCAAGTTCCTGCTTGAGGCAGAGTTGAACAGTTTGAGTCGTAGAATGGTTAGGGTTGGAAGGGACCTTCAAAGGCCATCTAGTCCAACCACGCTGCAAGGAGCAGGGGCATCTCCAACCAGATCAGGTTGCTCAGAGCCCCATCCAACCTGGCCTTGAATGTTTCCAGGGATGGGGCATCAACCACCTCTCTGGGCAACCTGTTGTTAGTTAACAAAGTTAGTAAATAAAGGTTTGCAAATAACCCTGAAATGCATTGGCAGTTCTCATTACAGACATAAGGTAAGTTTTAGTTTACCTTTTTTTTTTTTTCAGAGACATTGAGATTGCTTAAGGAGTGGCTTTTTTTTTCCCCTCCACAAAACCAGAAGTTTGGTGCCTAGCATTTTTTTTTTGACAGATTTACAAAGAATTCTGTAGCAAAGTATGGATGTGGTGATTTTTAGGTAAAAATTGCATGGAAGAGTTCTTAAAAATTAGCAAAACAGCCTTCCAACGCTTTGTTCTTGTCGCTGAAAGAATTCTGCTCTCTGAAAAATAGTTAATTATGAAATAGCTTCTAACATATTTAGAAAGATTGGAGCTTGATATGACTGAAATAAACAGAATGGTCTTAACAAAAATGCCAGGGAACCTTAAGAATGTTAGCACTGTGACATACATTGTGTTCAATAGCTTTACAGACAAATCAAAGTGTTTTCCTTATCAATATACATTACATCCATGTGACTTCCCAGAGATTACACGGAATCAGGTTTTTTTTTTTTTCTTAATTACTTTTCACAAGCTTGTATCTTAAGGGCACTTTCTTAAACCTTTTGGTGCAATGACTGTTGTGAAATCAAGTTTCAGCATTACATCACACTGATTATTCTCCTACGCGTTTTTCTCCAAGCTAAGCAACATATTTTCCCTCTATTTAAGCTGCTGTGATGAATACTCTTGTTACTAACAGACTGGGGTGGGATGGGAAACAGCTTTGAAATTTGTGGTTCTCCACTAAATGTGGGAAGTGTTGATGCATGAGTAAAGTGATTGCCTGTTATTTAATGTACGTCTGCTAACCGACTGCAGAATCTCACTCTTTGCCAGTTGATTAAAAAGGGAAGAGGTAAATGTGACTCTCTGTGATCCAAAGTATAAATCTGCACATCAATGTGATGCTGCATACTGGAGAGCCTTGATTCTCAACAGATTCTCAACAGTGGTAGCTGAAAGATATTTCTGCTGCCCCTGGCCTCCAGCGCTGGCTTTCCCTCTGGCCCGTGTGGTTTAAACTGCAGCCACCCCTGTGCTCCTCTCCCAGTTGTACTCCTTTAATCTGTTGTGGGATGATCTGGGGCTTATTAAGGCCTCCCAGAAGCCTGGTTAAGAGATCCAGTGTACCACTGGGTGAGGAATGTCTCTCCCTTATCCAGTTATGTGCAGTCACTCCTAACACAAGCCCCAGACCAAATGTTCTGGAAGTTATGAATCAGTTGTTCTATTTGCCAGCAAAAAAAAGCAACAAATGTTTTATGAATTGTGAATAAATTACGGAGTAAATAAATGGATTTGATCTGTTTATTCCAAGACTGTATCTGCTGGGTCTCAAGTCAATTACTATGTCCTCTTTTGATAGTGATCATAATTACTGTTTCAAGTATTCTGAAAGCTTGCTTTTTTGACAAAAAGAGATTTTTGTTTATTTGCTTTTAAGATCTCCAGGTCTACATCCATTTGTTTATTTACTCTGAATCTCCTGTTCCTTTCACAAGTAAGAGACAGTTTGGTCATCTTAATATCTAAGTGTTCCTTTCCATTGGTAGATAAATATTTCTTTGCTTTATTAACAATCATCTTCTGCACTGAGCTGGCTAATAAACTGATTCAATGAGCTGTACAAGTAATTTCCCTCCCTGCCTCATTTCCTCTGATGGCTTGCGTTTCCCTCTGAAGAATGCCATCTTTCACTGGTCCTAGTGCTCTGTACCAGTTTTTGATGTTAAAACCATACATGATACTAGCCTTTGAATAGGCTAGCTGTCTTTCATTACTGGCTTTTGATTGAGACCAGATGTGATGGCTGTTAACCACTGTAGGGTGACAAGGGTCTGAGGTGACTTATTTCCAGCCTTTTCTTAGGTAACTTTAGAAATAGTGACTTTCAATCCGTGCCTGTCATCCAAAACAGTAGAACAGAACTGTGTTCAAATACAATGATTTTGCTTTGAAAGCCGTACATTTTTGTCTCTGTCGAAGTCTGAGTCTCTAAGGATCTGCAGATCTTAAGCCCAGCTGATAAAGGGAATGGAACTGGCCATTTATTATTTTAGCTAATAAAAGAGGATATTGTATATTAGTTTTTTCACATTCCAAGGCGCTAGCAACAGAATGAAGGTTAAAGGCATCTGATATTCACAATTAAAGAATGGAGCCTTTGTTTTTAGCACAGTATGCAGCTGAGACAGAAGGAATATGCCAGGAAATGAAAACCAGGTGGCTTGGGTTTGAATTTATAAGACTGAAGAAATGACCTTAAGAAAAAGGCTATTTCCTCACTGAATAAAACCAAGTTAAATGTATACAAAATTATTTCATTATTCTCTGCATTGGCTTGCAGATGTTTCTGTACATGTATCTTATATTTCCACAAAACAAACATGATGATGAATAGATTTGTCTTAAAAGTCCTGCTGAGATACAGCTAGAGATTTCTGTAACACTAGGTTCTAAGTTAGTTTTGACAAGATCGGAAGGTACATAATATCCAGTGAGAGCAAGCAGAAATTTTTGTCTCACTGCAATATATATTGGACATTCAGCTCCATACAAATATTACCATTAATATTGCAGTAATAATACTACCAGTTGCATGATACTACCAATCTCGTGTCAGTACCTTAAAAAAAAAAGACCACCCTAAAGACATTTAAAAAAAATACAAGCAAAATCAAGGACATAATTGTTTCTTATTACCTCTTGTTTATGATGATATTTATTGTAAAAGATGTAACCATAGTAACTTAAGCTTAGTGTAAGGCATCTATAAAATAAAATTAGAAGTTATCATTTAACACAATTACAATTTTTTTTTTCAGGTACAGCCTTCATTTAAAGCTTAGAAAACTAGAGACAACACACTTTGCAGATCAGCTTGGTTTTGTTCTCTTGAAAGTGGTGAACACGACTTCATAGTGACAAGCTGTAGGGTCACTTTGTTACCCACACAGCACTACAATTATAATTGCCATTAGAGCTCCACAAAACTCCGTATTGCAGCTGTTGTCTCCTGCAGTGGCAGGCTATATCATAGGCTTTGCTGGTTTTCCAGATGATGCTGGAGAAGTGTCTTGGACCGCAGGTGTAAAGCTGCTTCTCCAGCTGTCGGGGGTCTGCAGCATAGGCCCTATTGCCGCATGCTTTTCTGTGGCAAGAGATTTGTTCACATGTTGTGACTTGAGAAGCACTCTCAGGTGGTCTCTAAGAAGCTTCTCTTGCAGCATTCTCCTCTTAGAAACTAGGCTTCCAGCTTAGTATCTAAGTTAAGGCTAGAGCTGCTTGTTGATATGGGTGTTTTTGCCAGTGCAAACACACAGTTAAACACATTCTACAACTTGTTGGTGTTAGGGCAAAGTATGCTTTTTTCAAGTAGTTGATTCAAAGCCTGGCTTGTCTTAATCAGGTAGCACGTTTCCAAGAACAGTTTTTGTTGTCTGCACTTTACTGTGCTTCAGGGTGTTGTTTGAAATTTTCTGCCAAACAGAGTATGGCCTGGGACGGCAGCTGGCCAAGAAACTCAACCTTATTTTTCCTAAGCTTTTTACTGACTCTAATCTGGTATTCTCCTGAAGATGTGAATGGGCTTCTTGACTTGCTAAGTTTAATGAACAAGTCCATCTTTGTCCAAAATGCTTCCCTGATAGTCATCACCACTCTATGTTTTTTTTATTTTCTTGTTTTGTGTGTGAGATTTTAATGGAACATTGCTGCAGAGTAGACAGGAACAAAGATATTTGATTACCAAATTAAATTGAATTGCTGTGATTTGGATATATTTGCTCACTATTGTAGGAAGTTACAATTGGTAATTGCATAAGCCTTTGCATGGCGTATATATAAAGATCTTTCTTTGAATCACTGTCAGAGGACGGGAGAATAACTTTCCAGTATTAATATGCGTTTGCTTGCCCATGTGCAAGTAAAAAGAAATGCATGTATGCTGCTGGGTGCAGCTTGTTTTTTCTCTTATGGCCAATTACAGTTTCTTTCTAGACTTCTTTATGTTGAGGTAGCTCTTGGGTGTTTCAGTCATTGGATACAGGCCTGCAGTACAAACTTTTTGGAGTTACTACGCTTTCATACGTCGGTTATTCTCTTGGTGTTAGAAATGCAACTCTGCTGTTTATGACAGCTTGTCAGCTGCCAGCTCTGCATCTTTCATGATGTTGTAATGCCATGTACCACAGTCATCCACCCTTCAAAAATATTGTTTTTCATGTAGTATAGGATACGCAGCGATTTTAAAGGGGAAAAAAAAAAAACCCAAATAACCAAAAAAAGACCCCCACTGAAACAAAAAACAAAGCACAAAATGCAGCCACCACATTTGCATTTTAGCTTGTATCGCTAGTTGCTTGGATTGCATCAACTTTAATTGGGTTATTTTTAATCACTTTACAAGTGAAGCTTATAAGACTTTCTCTAGTGTCAGAGAAGAGGCCTCCGCTAAGGGTCTTTCCAGCACTGCTGTGAGGGATGCCTATGTGATATAGATACAGCCGTCTGGGAGATGTTTTGAGACTTCCTGTGCGGTTCAGCTATCAGAGAGCTTCCTGACACATCTGTTAAAGGTTTTACCTCTGTTCTTGCTTCCTTTGGATTTCTCAGGGCCTCCTTGTTTACCTACCTCTGGAGTTTTTCTGCTATGGATTGTAATTTTTCCCCCTAAAAGAATTAACATGCATATGATTGTTAATACTTCTGCTACTATTGCTTGAAAATCATCTCTGTATAATACATGCGGTCCTTTTATTTATTCTCCACTGTTTCAGGAATGTGTGCTCTTTCTGTTGAGAAACAAAAGTTGTAACCCTCAAGCTGGCTCAATTCCTCTTTTAACACCTCAAGTGATGAGCAATTATTTTGAACTTTTGATTTCCAGCATGTTTAATCTGTTCAATTTCTATATTGTTTTACTCATATAGTTTTCCTCTTTAGCGGAATAATTTTCTTGTTATATTGCATCCATTTTATATGACTTAAAGCAAAGACAAAACTGCAGGTATCCTAATTGAGATAGTAGTCCTTGACTTTGCTTAAAGTACCTGCTACCACTATGTTTATCTCAAGTGCTTTCTTATTTACTCCAGAAGATATTTCCTATGGGTGGAGAGTTAAGGTCTTGGTCCTTGATCCTGTGTTATATAGAGTAAGAGTCTTAACAAGCAAACAGCTGCTTTTTTTTTCTTTGCTGTTTTTATTTAGAGTTAAAATGTGGAACTGTCTAGCACACCTCGCGTGTTGTCAAAAGTTTGATTTACATGCTTGAAACTGGGCAAGTGTGAGTGTAAAGAAGGAGCAGTGGATAGTGAATAAAGCATAGTAGTGGATACAGGGACTTCCTGCTCTGCTGAAGGATTAGCTCAGTGATTCCATTGCTAAACTTTTCTGGAAAACATAAATTGTGACATTCAGTATTCATGGAAACCAGTCTGAAGGGAGTCAAAGGGATCTTACAGTGAATTAGAGGACAGCTGTTACCTTCTTCCAAGAGATGCTGTCAGAATAGAAGCAGCACTGGCTAAAGCATTAGTCCCAAAAGGAGAAGAGAGGGAAAATGTACTCAGCATGCAAATTATTAATTTTATCTGCTATTCTCTTGCCCTTTATCTGTGTGTACGTTGTATTTGTGAAGTTCTGTGTTTCATTTTAACTACTAGGTGTCCCTGAAAGTTGACGCTTTTATCTTCAGTTTCTGCAAGGGGAAGGTATTCTGTGGGTACTGGAAACAGTGGGCTTAGTGCTAGTTTTAGGGCCTACGGGAATGAGTGCCAGGGTCTGACCTCTGAGGAGACCAGGAGAAGTAGGTCTGCAAGCCAGGACTGAGCCAGTAAATCCACTCTAAATCCTGTGAGAGTCACTTGAGGCCACCCAGCTGCCTGGGCTTGAGCACCTTGGCTGTGTGCAGCACGGGAGTGCTGTGCCAGCAGTGCTTGCGATTCCCTCCTCTTCCTTCTTCCAGTGGTATTGAAGCGTATCGATCTGTTTTATTCTCACTCATATTCAAACAGCCTAAGAAATAGTGCTGTTTAGTAGCTGTTGAAAATTTAAGCATTTACTTGCATCTGGGGTAAGTTATTGCAAGGCATATTTAGAGTGTGGATTCTCCCCAGCAGTCTGCCCACAGCAAGACATCCGAGAGCCCAGCTGGTGCTATTTACTATGCCAGGACAATGCTTTCCATCCTTCAGGAGGCAGGTTCCCTTTCCTTTCCAGGCTTGGCTGTGTCTCATTGCTGTGATAAGAATGCTTCTTAGTGTTTCTTTTTTCATATCAGCTAAACCGAGCTGCTGAAGTGAACTCAGGCCATCTGTCCTGATGCTGGAAAGGAAGAGTACAGCCTGCTGTCAGCTATCTTAAGCCGTTAGCAAATCAGCAGTGTGACATGGAGGACTTAGTAAGGAGTCTCACACTGAATTGCAGACCGTCGTGATTAAAACCAGTCTGCTCTACTTGGCATACTTGTTAGAGATGTTGCTGTTCGGTGGGGAGCATTCTAGTAATACAGGCATAGCTTCTCCTGTCTCTCAGACCGTGTCCTTCTCCGCGCTTTCACGTTAGTGGGTTTGAATCCATAACATACTGTTTGGAAAATGACAGTTTCCGGCATAGTCAGCACAGAAAGTCACAGAATCGCTGAAATAATTTACTGAAACATGTTGTTTCCTGCGCTAAAGGAACTGCCAAACCTGCCAGGAAGTACTGCATGATAGGAGTGTGATTTGTAACATGTTATTTATTGTAAGCAGTAGTTACTTCTGCTGTGGCTGGACAGCAGAGTTAATATGTTAATGCATTATTAAATCATTAGTACTAATATACAAGCACAAATTTGGTTTTAATGTGAAGTAAACAATTAAAAAAGTTGTATCCTAATACATTCACGTAGTTTTGTTTTGAGAGATAACAGAATGAGCTCTCACCTTGCCATTCCTCAAAGATAGAGGTTTGACACTTCTGAACTCCCAACATTCATCTCCCATACCTGAACACTGCTGCTTCATGGCGCTGTTTTTCTATCAGCAAGGTATTTTTTTTTTCACACTCACTGTGCTCTGGGACTTAGGGAATTAGAGGGGGGTAAGGCAGCTGTACCATAAGCTTAGAAGCTCATTTCTGACTTGCTTTATTCTGGTAGCTATATCTGTGATTATGTCTGGAGATGTTAATAGTTACATTATCTGGAGCACAGCCATTGACTCAATCTTCTGATCTTGCAAGAGGATCAGGGAAGACATCTGCACTCATGCAGAATCTTACAGATGTCCTTGAGGCATCATGCAAGTGCAGGGCCCATCTGTATGGGCTGAATCCATAGATTTTTATCTTGGGACCAGGCATGTGTGCTGAGCATTATTTATTGCATCCTTTGCTGAGGCAAAATATTGTGCAAAATGCGTGTTTAAGAATATACAATGCCAAAAGAGCTTTAGCTATTGTGTTCTGCATATGTAAAGGGTACTTCACGTTATTATTTTAAAGCATATAGCAGATATTCACACTGTATGAGCTCTAAAAGGCTTCGACAGTGAAAGACAAATCCATTTAAAAGGGATTTGAATAGACTGCAACAGAGCTACTCAATCTTGGAGTCGTTACTTTCCTCTCAGATATCTTGTTCCAACTCGCATAAATAGAGGGCAGGCTCCTCGTTTCTTAGATGGAAAGCAGGGTTTAGTTGGAAACGCTTCATACTTCAGTCTGTTGGATCTTTTTAGTTCGTTTATTGAAGACTCTCAGCAGTTCTTACCCACAGAGGCTGGATTTTGGTAAAGAACGTGCAAGATGAACTAATGTTGATGCTGTGTTTGTAAGTCAGAGCAAGGTCACGTGCTGTCCAAAAATTCAGTATGAATAAAACCAGTCAACCACAGGATCTTCCTATTCATGGCACTTTCTGCACGGGCTTCACCAGTGTCAGAACATCCTGTGGACTTTCCTAGGATGCGTTGTGCAGGCAGCATGGCCATCAGGCAGGTCATTATAATTTCATTAACTTCATTGCAGTTAAGGACAGATTCCTGCCTCTCTACCCTGTTTCTCTCCAGTTGCTATAGGGCTTTGAGACACTCCTGATATAAATAAACTAATTCTTTTTTCTCACAGGAACACAATAAGCCCCTGTCAAAAACAATCAGTTGTTTATTCTGATGAATGTATGTAATTATTAAAAACATTATTAAAACCTCTTGGAGAAATGGAACTTCCATTAAAATCTTACAAAATTACCATTACCTTGTTTGGAAATGAAAAGGGGTTGGGGTAGAGAATGCTTTGTTTTCTTTTTTTCTTTGGAAACATCCTTATTTGGCATCTGTAAAGCATTTACATTCCCTAGTTCTGGATCAAAGTCCTTTCATGGCTCATGTTACTTATTTCCTTCTTTAACTGAAGCATAGAAAGAAAAATGCATTTTTTTTCCTTCAGGCCTACAGTATAAATCATTTTAAAAAGTCAAATCCCAGATTTTAGCAAGGAATTAGCAAGAATGAGGAATAAAACATCTCAAAATGTATCATCTGAGGAACCACCACCACCCACTTCAGAATGAATGCTGTCAGTAAATGCAAGTCGCTATAGCAGTGATGAAGCACGTAAAGTAAAATTTAGTAAAACTAAACAAAGGTAACTGTGCTACTGGATTTCCTTCATTCCTCATGTTCCAAAGGTTTGTGCTCTTCAGGGGTGAACTTTGTCCTCTTCAGCCCATGTAGCAACTAGTACTGTTGGCCAAGTATTGGGATACAAACTGCAATTGGACCAGGCTCTAGAAATGTTAGAAGCAAAACACTTTTTATTGCATGAGTGGCAGGATGAAATTTGGGGTTGGCAGTATTATTTTCTGATAGAAGAACAAGAAACTCCCGTGAATCAGCCATGACACTTGATCTTGTTTTAAATTTGCTGGAGAGTGTAGTTAGTTTTGTTTCTGAATGCAGAACAAACTCTTTCCAAGTCTGCCCCTCCCGTTGATCGTGTGCCCCAAAGAGCTTGGTGTTTCTGCTTATTTTCAGAGCTGTGCTGGCTATTCCTCTGGCTTTCTGCCTTTTGTAGACGCATGGAGCTGAGCCCAGTCACCTCCTTCAGCTTGCAGACAAGCTTCTAGGCTGCGGCCTGTGACCATGAATATTGGCTCTCTGCTGTTTCTAAGTATTGCTACAGCAAAAATATATAATGGCTGTTTCTGATTCATCTTCTAGGAGGAGTCTGGACATCTTTCAGTTTTAGCATAGCCTGTGATGATCCAACTAGCTTGAGGTAAGCCAGTACTATCATATATGTACCCTTTGTTCTCCCAGCTTTGTTCTCCTGAAAACAAATTATAAATTCTCATCTATATTTTAGTGTATTCAGGTATTTTAATTGGTTTACGTCACATACTTTCATTCTGCAAAGTTCTAGTCTAGTGTTCCCTTTTTGTAAGGGAATATATAGTACTGCATAGCATGATTTGTATTTAGACATAAAGCAACATGGACAACAATCTGTTAGGCTGACTTGTTTTCATTAGCTTTCATCCAGCAGATCTGAACCTAATACAGATTTCCAACATTCCTCCAAAAATAACGTTACTGACATGCTCTGTCACATCGTTCTCCCCACAGAGCTCTTGGCAACATAACTTACCTGATGGAAGGGAAAAAACCTCCTGTTGGATTATGTGCTAAACCCCAACACCAGAGGGAAAACCACCATAGTGCTGCACACTCCTTGGTGGTAACTTCACGTTAGTTGCTGTGTGCTTCGACACCCCTTCTAATTAAGTGCAACTTCAGGGATGGGATTTCTTTCTTCGTGTTACTTGAAAAATGAAATCTCTTGTTGGCTTTTGAGCACTGTGAAAAATATAGATGAGTTTGGAGATGGGATTTGCTAGCAGAACAGTCCCAAATCTTACCTGGATCTTAGAGCTGCTGTTGGACTTGTTAGGCCCTGGCAGAGGTTCAGGCATAGGCCCTTTCTTCCTTTCTGCACACTGAGAGTGGATTGATATGGATTCCTACCTGATTTAGCTCATGCAATGCTCTTCACTTCCAAGACTGCGACCTTAGACAACCAGCCTGGTTGTTTCGTTCCAAAATTATTGTGCTTCGGCTGATAGATTTCAACATGAGAATCATAGAATCATAGAATGGTTAGGGTTGGAAGGGACCTTCAAAGGTCATCTAGTCCAACCCCCCTGTAAGGAGCAGGGACATCTCCAACCAGATCAGGTTGCTCAGAGCCTCATCCAACCTGGCCTTGAACGTTTCCAGGGATGGGGCATCTACCACCTCTCTGGGCAACCTGTGCCAGTGTTCTACCACCCCCATTGTAAATTTTTTTTTCCTAATATCTAATCTAAATCTACCTCCCTCTATTTTAAAACCATTACCCCTAGTCCTGTCACAACAGGCCCTACTGAACAGCCTCTCCCCGTCTTTCTTGTAGGCCCCCTTGAGGTACTGGAAGGCTGCTAAAAGGTCTCCCTGGAGCCTCCTCTTCTCCAGGCTGAACAGCCCCAACTCTCTCAGCCTGTCCTCATAGGAAAGGTGCTCCAGCCCTCTGATCATCTTTGTGGCCTCCTCTGGAC
>JAAGAY010135444.1:0-21202 GCA_011801015.1 Ardeotis arabs | reverse complement strand
AGGCTGGATGGGGCTCTGAGCGACCTGATCTAGTGGGGGATGTCCCTGCTCCTTGCAGGGGGGTTGGACTAGATGACCTTTGAAGGTCCCTTCCAACCCTAACCATTCTATGATTCTATGATTCTATGATTCTATTTTTCAGAGAAAATGCTCTCTCTCAATGAGGAAAAACAGACTTAGAAATACAAATGCTGATGAGAGTGGTTATTCTGAGAAAAAAAAAAAAAAACAAGAAAAACATTTTCAAAATTGTCATGTGTAGATAAATAGGATTGGGAGTGATGCACTTTGCTTCTAAGAGACAAGCAACAGTATACTTTATTGATCAAAACCAGTGATTTAACAGAGTTTTATAGTAAATGGGAAATGCGGCAGTGATTTAGCAATATTCGATGGCAAGGTACACTGGATTATTTACTGCATCAAGGACAGAGTCAGACAAAACTGTCAGGGACGCCCTCCCATTGAGTCATGAGATTCAGAGAGGACCTCCTTGCTTTCTAAACTCCTTCTCAGAGAGGAGTCTAGGTGTGGCTGGATCCAATCCTAGTCCCCGGCTTGACCAATGGTTTATGTCTAAAGGGATTATATGTGCACAATCAATCTTTTATATCACTTAGCTAAGATTTCAAAATTTAGCATGCTGTTAGTCACTGACCAAGAATCTGTTGCAGCAAGGAATCTTTCAGCCACGAGGACTAACCTTGAGAGGTGTCCCTATTCAAGGGGAGAGCCTGACATGCAGCCTGCTGCTTCCTCAGAGGGCTCTTGGGCTGCTCACTATTTATGGAGTAAGATAATTGACAATTGACTAATAGTCATATTTGCACACCGACTGCAGATGTTAGTTTCTGCCAAATTTGGCTTGATTTGGACATTAACCAGCACTGTGGTTAGGGGGGTGCATCGCCATCCCTTGGTTATTGTGGTTTTATCTGTCTCCCTCAAATCCACTTTGAGTCAGACGCTGCTATTATCATCAGGACCAGACACATCTATCACTGATGGTTATCACTTGAGCAGAGTTATGGGAAAAGTGGTCAGGTTAGGCGGGGCTAGAGCACTCCATCACATTAGCACAGAATAATTTTTGTCTTTATTACTTTTTTCTACTGTTCTGTGTGCTCCTTTTACAAAGAAATATGGGAAACATATGAAGGTTGTCATTAGTGAATGTTTTTGCTGAGCTCACTTTCTCCTAGTACCTATCAAAATACAGCAAGGATGTTGATTCGAGGATTAAGAGACAGGTTCATCATAGGAAGCTTCAGCGGTGTTGCTTAAGGCAAGTAGGATGTCAGATTGCAGCTCATTAAGTGTAGCTGCAAAAAAATCCAGTTGCTTCAGTGGCTCTAGAGTGCTAAAAGAATGTGCTCATCAGTTACCTCTAATGAGATTTCTCGTATTTATATTCTTGCATTTCTCACTACAAATGGTATTGGGTAAAAAGGAAGAATGAAAATGACACAGCCTGGGCTTTTTTCTGGTTTAAGGCCATCTACTGTGACTGGGAACAAAACCACTGAGCTCTCTCGGACTAAGCAGAGCTTTCACGTTGGCTCTTCCTTTTTGTGGCTACTGTCCTAAGACATGATTCCTCTTTTACATTCTATCCCAGTGTATTTCTGATGATGGGAGGAATGTAAGCCTCTATTTATGCGGGGAGGGAAGTTGATAGAGGTAGTACTTGATCTTAGGTGCCTTAAGCCAGGGGTCAGATGATGCCTGGGACGTAATTATCTGATTGTCTTCAGATATCTGGTTGTCTGCAGTCCATTTGTGTTCTGAGTCTGAAAAATCTAGGCATCTGAATGTGGTTTATTGCCTGTGAAATTTTCTGCCACTGATGTGTTGTTTCCTTATGTCTGTTTTATAGAGCACAATTATAATGCCTTTCATATACATATTTTTGATGGGTTTAATGTTTTCATTTTTTTCATGACACATAGCTGGTTCTTGTCCATCAGCAATCATCCACATATTCTTCTATAAAAAACACATATATATAGGATTGGACTTAAGAGTGAGGTTGGGGAATTTCACTAGTAGGCCCCATCAATATATCAAATTTTAATTACATTTTTTAGTCTGTTACTGCCACACCGTAAATCTTGTATCAGTAATTGACATTATTTAGTTTTATTTTTTTAGGCAAATATAAATGGCCGTGTCTTGGCTCAGTGCAACATTGATGAACTGAAAAAAGAAATGAATATGAATTTTGGTGACTGGCATCTGTTCAGAAGCATGGTGAGACTTTTTCTTCAGTATTCAGGTCATCATAAATTAGTCTTTTTGATTATGAACCTTATTTTTCTTTCTTTCTTGTTGCTTTTTTGTTATCATCTTTAAGATTATAAGTATCATCTTAAAACATGCATGCATTTATTATTTTGTTACTTTGTCTTTTTGTCTTGAGTACTTTAATGAAGAAATTGTTGCCTATGGATTTGCATCTTAATTGATTGTCAACTCTGGAGTTTTGCCTCCTCTTTGTAAGATCTGTTTTTCCTGTATGGGTTCCCTTTTCCCTTTTTAAATTTGCCGATTTTAATGAAATTGTCAGAACTTAATTCTCTTTGAAGCCTCTGTCCTTCTGTTAAAAGTTAGTCAGGGAGTTCAAAGCATGTTAGTGTGAGGAAGTGGACAGCGAGGCTGTTAGAGATGCATGGCACACAATTCCATAATTATAATTTTTAAAGAAACTTAACGCTAAAAATCAGGCCAGTGAGATAAACCTGCAATATTCCATCGACACATAATTGTATAATGCGAGAATGCTGCGTTGAATACTATTATTGAAGCATATATATAGATACATTATTTCCCCCATCTCCCTCCTCCTGGTTTGAGAGTAAATGACAGTTTTACAGTGAGGGTTATGCATCACAGAGAACTGTTTTCTCTTAATTGTTTTTAGTATATGGCCAGTTTTCTTTCTGAAAATTACAGTATGTCTCTCAACTACTAAATCAATCTTGAAAACACTGAGATTACAAGATGAGATTTATTGTTATATTCAAGTTGATTAAACTATAAAATGGAAGTGTTTGGTTTTGCTTTTAAATTTGTAATTTATCCCTTACCTAGTTTTACAAGAATTTAAGTGCTTTGTGGCATGTGAGTTCTTTTAAGGGTCTGAGCAGTAATAAGAGTAATTGGTACAAAAAAATCTTAAATATTAAAATGTGATTTACAGTAAAGACAGTGAATGCACTAGATCTGTGAACAGATTTTTTTCTTCATACTTTTCTGTGATCACAACCGCATATGCAAGTACGCTTTTGCAGTTGTGAATTCCTTATTCCTATTTTTAGTAGAATTCTTCTTTAACAATTTGGAGAACTTTTTATATTTGTATAATAACATTTATACTGTTTCTTTTTCTGTGTTAAGATACTTGAAATGAGAAATTCAGAAAACCAGGCTGTTCAGGAAGATCCTCGTGGAGCGACTGAGCATGTTGCCAATGCGATTCCTCATAGTGAACTTACTCGTCGTCCTGGGCATAACACTGAGTTGCCTCACACTGAGCTTACAGGTCTTTCTGGTCAAGCTCCCTACACACTTAACTTCAGCTTTGAAGAACTCAACACAATTGGTCTTGATGAAGCTCCTCCACGCCATAGTAACTTAAGTTGGCAGGTATTTAATAGAGAAATGTATTCTGCTTGCTTACCTGTGTTTTTTCTGATCTTGGATAAAGAAAGGTCAAGAAAATAAGTCCACTGTGACAGTTCAAGTACTTTCAGTTGTCAGTTTTGGCAGAGACCAGTTTTGCAGAGATGTAAACTGTGACCACACTCTCCGAGTCAAAGTATTTCTTTGCCATCTGAAAACTATTCATCCATTCGAGTAATCACTCTTTAAGAGAAAAAAATCAAAGCTATCATGCTTTTCCCCATCTTGCTTAGGGTGACATCCTGCAAGCTTTTTGTTTTATCATAGTGTACAGATTTTATGTATGAAATATTTTAGCTATGTGCTAGCCAGATGTTATGCTATTCAAAGGATTACAGATAAATTTATTAGGCCTTTTTTAAGAGACAACTACGGTGCTCCATGACATCAGAGCCTTGTCCTGACAATGCGTAATCTATTCATAGATTCTGTAGCTGACATCCTTCTCTAACTACCGTTTCTGCTATACGTTATGGTCAGTTTTCTTTTATAACTTACAAAATGACCCAAAGTATATGATTTTATTTTGTCCTGTTAAAGAAATAAGACAAATTAGTTGGTATCTAAATAGCGATTAGAATTAAAAAAAAAAAACAAAAAGCAAAACAACAAACCAAGACAAAACCACAAACATTTAGCAGCTTTTTCATCTCTAGTTTTAGAAGTCTAAATTAGAAAAGGTGCATCAAAATAGGAAGACACCCCAAATTACTACCTATTGGTGATACTTCTAATATTCAGAATTGTTGCTGAAAAGAGGTTTGGGATGTATATCTCAAAGATAGATTTCTATTCCAGATACCTCTTTGTGTGTGTGCGCACGCTTGTGTTTGTGCGATCCTAATTACCCTTACTGCTTGTTTCCAGCTGCTGAGCATCAATATATGTTTTTCAAAACCAAAGTGGCATGACTCGCATTTGTAATGTTGTTTTTGTGTCAGAAGCACAAAAAGAAATACAAGACACTTTAAAATGCAAGTTTAAATAAATAGTGCTTCTGATGCACTGACGCTTGTTAAAATTACTGTTGTAGTTCAGCCCCGATCGGGACCAGACTACGCAGTCTCTCTCTCACTCCCCCCACCCTCCGAGAGAACAGGGGGAGATGATATAAGAAATACGGCTCGAGGTTTGAGATAAGGACGGGGAGAAATCCTTAAAGTTACCATTACGGGCAAAACAGACTCGACTTGGGGAAAACTATTCATTTATTACTAAAAACAGCAGGATAATGAGACAGGGAACAAGATAACCTCTCCCCACCCCTCCCTCTTCCTGAGCATAACATTATCTCTACTACCTTCCCACCCACTCCAAGCGGCACAGGGGGGAAGAGGGAATGGGGGTTGCGGTCAGTGCATCACACATTGTTTCACGCCACTACTTCATTGTCAGGGGAAGAACTCCTCGCATTCCTCCCCTGCTCCAGTGTGGGGTCCCACCCACGTGCAACAGTCCTTCGTGTAACTGCTCCGGCGTGGTTCATCTCTTCCACGGGGTGCAGTCTGTGCAGAGCGGCTGCCCCAGCGGGCCCTCCACGGGCCACAGCCTCCTTCAGACATCCACCTGCCCCACTGTGGGGTCCTCCATGGGCTCCAGGTGGATCTCTGCTCCTCCGTGGACCTCCATGGGCTGCAGGGGGACAATCTACTCCACCATGGTCATCACCACAGGCTGCAGGGGAATCTTGGCCAGGAGCCGCATTACTCCTCCCCCTCCTTCTGAACTGACCTTGGCGTCTACAGCTGTTTCTCTCACAAGAAAAGTTCTTCACAACAGGCTGGCAGACGCCTCTCAGAATCTCTTCACATCATCCACCTCATCTCCTCTCCACTTCTTGCAGCCAGGCCAGGCCGAGTCAGGCCCAGTCGGCAGCCCAACGAGAGGCCAGAGGGTGAGGCCTGCGCCTCCCCCTCTGCGCCTCTGCCCCCGCTCAGCTTCTTCACATCTTCTCTTCTCTTTTTTTTCCTGTTTTCCCCTTCTTAAATACATTATCGCAGAGGCGTTATCACGGAACATTCTGCTACCAATTGGCTCAGCCTTGGCCAGCAGCAGGTCTGCCCTAGGCCCAGCCGAGCCCACTGCACAAAGGGGAGCAACTTCTAGCAGTTTCCTACAGAAGCTTCCACCTTAGGCCCCCCCCCTCACTAAACAAAACCACAACAATTACCCAAGCTCTTTTAGTTTTTTTTATTTTTTTTAAATAACGTTTTCTAGTAGAAGGTAGTTTTTTGATGTGTGTTTCATTTTCAGTGTTGCCCCAAATAAGACATAATACCTCAACAGTCTTTCAAAATCTGGTCTCTTGTGCGCTGCAAAGATGAGTAGATTTCCTAAAGTACTTACTGCTGAAGTCAGTGCCTCAGCTCCAATGCACGGGGCTCCCTACATCTTTTGCTTGGTGGTAGTGAGCAGCCTGTTAGAAGCATGACACAAAGCCATATGTTCAGCTACAATCCACTCCTTACCTTGTTCAGCTCTGTGCTGGGCCTCAGTTGTAGCGTTTAATAGATGGCCTAGCATCCTGTGCCTGTGGAGTTCTCTGTGTGCACGCTAAAACAGAGCAGGGGTGAGGGCAGAGTGGAACATGTCTGTCTGAGAACTTATTTTTCAGAAATCAGCTATATGCAATGGAATTTTGCCAGGATATATTGAAGTATGTAGGATGGGAGTCTTTTAAAAATGTTTTTGAGAGATGTTCAGCATTTAGATGAACTCTTGCTGTCTTTCTAATATAAAATGCTAATTTTGTAAATATACAAAAACATCTTAGAAAAGCCCATCTTGACGTACAAATTCAATTGTTTAGTTCTATACTCAAAAGAGTTGGCCTCAAATGCACTGGATAAAATAACTTGTTTTGTGGAAATCTTCCATTATGGGGACCAACAATAAGAATACTTTCTAAGTTTAGTGAATGTGTGTGTGATACATTAAGCATATTTTAATTATAGCATTGACAATTTCACTTGCATAATCTATTCACAGCAAGAAAAAAAGTCATTTAAGCACATACTTGATGCTTTGAGTTATTTAATTTTAAAAGATCAGTAAAAGTAAAAAAAAAAAAAAAGTTCATTTAACTGTTATCTCTCTCTTTTCTTTCTTTTTTTTTTGTTTTTTTCCAGTCACAAACTCGTAGAACTCCAAGTCTTTCAAGTCTTAACTCTCAAGATTCTAGTATTGAAATATCAAAGCTTACTGATAAGGTTCAGGCAGAATACAGAGATGCATACAGAGAGTATATTGCTCAAATGTCACAGTTAGAAGGAGGCGCCAACTCTACTACAGTAAGTGGTAGGTCCTCCCCTCATAGCTCAAGTGCCTTCTATATGGGGCAGAGTACATCAGGGGGTTCCTTGCATTCCAGTGCAGAACAGGAAAAAGGAAAAGATAGTGAACAGAAGCAAGATGATGGAAGAAAGTCCTTCTTGCTGAAGAGGAATGATGTTGTTGATTACAGTACTTCAGGTGTTTCTACTAATGATGCATCTCCTTTGGATCCTATTACTGAAGAAGATGAAAAATCTGATCAGTCTGGTTCTAAGCTTCTCCCAGGAAAGAAGTCTTCGGAAAGAACAAGTATTTTCCAGGCTGCAGATTTAAAGCTTAAGGGGGTTACCCTCCGGTATCAGAAACTTCCAAGTGATGAAGATGAGTCAGGAACTGAGGAATCAGATAATACTCCACTTCTTAAGGAAGGTAAAGATAAGAAAACAGATGGCAAAATAGACAAGCAGCCCAAATCTCCAGAACATGGATCTGAACCTATTAGAACCTTCATCAAAGCAAAGGAATATTTGACAGATGCCCTTTTGGATAAAAAAGATTCGTCTGATTCTGGTGTAAGATCCAATGAAAGTTCTCCAAATCATTCCCTCCATAATGAAGCAGCAGACGATTCACAGCTTGAAAAGGCAAATCTCATTGAGCTTGAAGATGACAGTCACAGTGGAAAGAGAGGAATTCCACACAGCCTTAGTGGCCTTCAAGATCCAGCTGTAGTTCGCATGTCTATTTGCTCAGAAGATAAGAAAAGCCCTTCTGAAAGCAGCTTGATAGCGAGTAGCCCAGAAGAGAACTGGCCAGCTTGCCAGAAAGTCTATAATTTAAATAGAACCCCTAGTACAGTAACACTAAATAATAACAGTGCTCCAAACAATCGAGCTAATCAAAATTTTGAAGAAATACAAGGTATCAGAGATTCACCTCAAATTATGCTGCACCCTGGCTCAGGTTCCAATTCAACCGCGGTTCAGAATGAGAACCTGAAGAGCGTTGCTCACAAGCGGAGCCAGCGTTCAAGTTATACCAGGCTTTCAAAAGATTCGTCAGAGCTCCACACTGTTACAGGCTCAGAAGGGGCTGGTTTTGGAGAAGAAAGAGAGAGTATCCTGTAAAAAGAGGCCAGGTTGAAACGGAGTATGCCCATGAATTGTAGCTTGCTTGGATTCTTTGTAAGTGTGTGGTTACATTAAGCACTCTAGTTTAAGCTTTTGATATTGTAATAGAAGGTCTAGATTATTTTCTGTCATTTTCTTGGAGAGTAGTAGTAATCTTTACAAGAAGCAAATTACTTCAGACCTTCCCCACGAATAACAGTAGTACTTGTCAGCGTGGAAAACCAATTCTTTGTTAAGGCACTCTGCAAAGGTTTGGTCAGGGGCAGATGTTAGAGAAGTAAGATGGTTTAATTATTAAAATTATGATGTGATTTTATTTTTCTGTTGGGATATGTATTACTTATCCCTTCTAAACATTCCAGTTAAGTCTGCATACTTGCAAGTAAGGTTAAGACTGCACATCTTTGCCATTTGATGTAAGAGATGCCAGAAGATTAAATATCGCAACCTGTGACACCCTTATCAAACTTTGTATTAATTAGTGGGTTAATGTGTGCAACATATATTACATATGTCGAAATTTGGGTGTTAAGGCACCTGTTTGGCTGTATGTACACTTTTACTCTGGATGTTTGATAATTGCTGTGGACTTTGTGAACTTTGGGTAGAGTGGTGATAAGGTTTGTAAGGAACATTGTCTTGATGTGTCATTGGAATTGGCAGTTATTTATAAGGTAATACCTTATCATTGATTTAGTGGATCCATTATTTATTATAGGTACGTAATTTGACAGTTGCTGGTCTAAATAGATGCAACTACCTGAGATACATTAAAATATTGTAAGGATAAAGTATGAATGTGATGTCTGAACTTATGGAGTATCTGGTGCTGTGTGTGGTCTTTCTTTGGTACAGTGTTTATCATTTGGCTATGGAAAGAAAAATAAGTGGTGTTTGCCGTTTTAAAAATAATGCATACTTTTTGAAATCTCATCAGAGCTGTATGCCAGCTTCTTTATTTTGGAAGTACAGTGTTTGAAGATTTTTGTCATCTAAGTAATGTACCGGAATGTTATTGTAGCAAATACTTGTACTGTCCAGTGAAATCTGCATGTTTTTGAGGAAGAATTGTTCAAACTAGACTCTGGTAGTACAAAGAGAATAAAAAATAAATTGGCATGTTGGGTTTGTGTCCAGATTTCTATTTATTGTTTCTTTACTTGATAAAAATGTTACATCCATGTTGTCTTGCTTAAAGTACTTAACAGATTTAATTAAAAAGAATGCATTAAAACAATATTGTTATTGAGAAGCATCAAGTATAAAAATACGTTTGATAAATGGCATTGTCAAAGCAGACATTTCTAAAGGAAGTGCTGTGAGCTGCAGAGATGTGGCCACCTCCCGCCAGTCCAAAGCAGTAATCCCGCTGTTTGTGGCGGTTAACATGTGCTGGTAGTTTTGCACAGCTTTGTTTCCATCCTGGTGCATCTCCAACCAGATGCCTCCAGCAGGACCATGTGGTTGTGGCCTTTGTTATCCAAATCAAGAGAATGCTTTTCTATGCCAGAGTCAACAGAGAAAAACTGGCTTTATGTAGGCTCTTTATATTTTCATTCCATGTAAGTCTCGTACTTACAGGACTGGAGATACAATCTGTACACTTCTGGATTCTGTTAAACTGTTGTGTTATTTGATTTAATTAAAATCTACTCATCAGTGTTACAGAAGTACTAGAAACTCATGTGCACGTATCTTTATTAGAAAGATGACTAGTTTACCAAAAAAGCCTCCCAAAACAAAATAAGAAGCCCTCAGAGCCTGTGTAGCTTCCAGATATTTTGCTGAATCTTTGGAAACAATTTTTTGTTGGTTTTTTTGGTTTAGGTTCTTCCTATTAAAAAAAAAAGTACAAAAAGAGTACATCACTGCTTTCTGAAATTTTTGGGATGTTAAAGCTTTTTACAAGCAATGTTTTGTAAGAGAGGAGAAGAAGTGTAGCCTTCTTCCTTTAAACATATTCATTGTTTTGATGAAAGATACCAATTATTTAAAATAATTTTGTCTGTTAAAGTCATCAAATAATCCAAATGGATGAATTTTTACTTTTTGAGATCTTTTTCTTCCTAAAAGTTTTATCCTTCAAGTCTTCATAAAATACCAAAATTGAGATGAAACGGGTAGTTGAGTGGAAAACTTTTTTAGTGTTTCTATTTTGTATTCATTAATACTAGTGTAATTGCTTACCATTACTAAGAAACAATAGTTAAAAGCAAAGTGTCTGTGTAAGATTGTACAGGGCTTAATATAATAATACTCTCTTTGGGTATGTAGACCCATGGGATGTGGGCACCTAAAATAATTTCAGTTCCAAACAGTGGTTCAGTCCTCCTTCCTGTAACGGCGTTAACTGCGTTATCTGGTAATGCATGCTGTAGTTCACATAATCAGCTATGTTCATCGGCTTGTTATTTAATGCCTTCCTAGTGAAGTTCCTAGAATCAGCAAAATATGAGTGCTTCATGGCCAGTTGAAGGACACCATGCTATAAAAGCTGTTTGTTAATAGGACAGTAAATAAAACTGACACTTAGAATCTACTTGCATAAAAATGACTAGACAGAGTGCATTTTTCTTCTCCATTGAAGCATCTTTTAAATTTTTTTTATACAGGTGTTCATAAGCAAACAGAAGACAGTGTAGTACTGTGATAAAGGGGGAGAGGAAAAGAGAAGAGAAATGGGGTACTTAATACAGCACAGTAGTAAGAAGTGTCTTTTAGTACATAATACATATATATGTTAGTTACTGTACATGCTTAATGAATTTCTCACGTGTAGAATATGAAAGAATAGCATTTGCAAGAATTGAAAATACACTGCAGTTTCATAGCTGAAATTTGTTTCTTCTGTTCCACAGTTGCTATGGTTACTAGTCTGCTTAGTTTGTTGCACAATTCTTTGAGTTAAGAAACCATAAACAATTTCCAGTGTTGAAATATTAAATGTTAGCTCTGTGACTTGTGGGAATCATGGAACCCACAAATTCCACAGAGAATGGAAATGAAGAGTATAAAACAAAAAGACAACTGCAAACTTATTTCTGGTAGTCACCACTTTCCAGAACTCTTGTAATGGTAGTTTATGTATCCACTCTAATTTTGGATGACTGAACACTACAGGAACTTGAAACCATGGCTTCTTTGCCTAACTGAATCTGAAGAGCACAGTTTGGCTTGTCCTCTGTTCTGATGCCTGGATATGTTTGCATGGTAGGGTCAAAATAAATCATTTTTTAAAGGAAAAATTGGATGCAAGTTACATTCCAGGATTTATGTGAGACTGTTATGGCTATTTGCCATGTTTTCCAGGGCTGCAGTTTATGAGGAAGAGGGAGAGGGAAATTCTTACATCCCACTTGGAAAACTTGTAACAAAATAATGATCTAGTAAAGTTCTCGGAGATTCTGCAAAAAGGTTTCCATTTTGTGCATGTCGTGGTCAGTCTGGGATACCCGATTACCCTGTATGACTTTGCCCATGCAGTAGAATATATATGTGGTCTTAATGAGTTTTCAGTCCTGAACTTCGTTAAATTTTATTTTTAAATACTGTTAATTTTTTTGTTTCTGTTATTTTTTTTCTTTATATAATCTTTGGGAAACTTTCTTGGGACACACTTAGCATGGGTTTATTCAGTATGCTGAAAATAGATGGTTTCTCTTGTGGTCTGGGGTTCAGCTGTTCACTTCTGTCCACGGAATCCTCAAAGCCTGTTTCTTTTGCAGCTCTTGCTGGAAGCTTTCTGGACCTCACGGTAAGAATATGGGCAGTTCTTTATATGGCCGCAAGACACACAGGCACAGAATCCCAGTAGCACCTGTTAACTGTAGTCCGGCATGTTGTATCCCATGGCCTTGATAGCTTTTTCATCTATGACGAGTTTATTTAACTTTCTAAATACATTACTAAGAAATTCCCACAGAAAATAATACCTGGGTATTTGATGTCTCTTAACTGAAAGCCACAGTTGTGGTAAAATAGAAGTGTTAATACCTATTAGTGAGTTTTCAGACACGTGAGAGAAATACAACATGCTAATTAGATAAAGCCTGCTGTTAGGGAGTTGGTATTTTCTGTGTCAGATAATAGTTATATTGGGGAGAACTTGGAGCAAAATTCAAATTTCAGTTAAGCGGAGAAGACTGGAAAGACTGCTTACCTTATGCACTGTTTTATGTTAGCCTTGTGCATATTTTCTAGATTTTCGTTATCTTTATTAAGGCCCATTTCATCAGTAGGAGGATGCATTTTGGGTGATTTTACTTAGAATCTTTCTCCATGGGAATACAGAATAGTTTCATGAGCTTGACATGTTTTCACAGATTTCCGAATTTAAATGATGAGAAAAAAATAGGGAAGTGAGTGCCTAAAAATTTTAATAATCATAGAATCAGAATATTTAAAGGTCACCTAGTCCAACCCCCATGCAAGGAGCAGGGACATCCCCAACCAGATCAGGTCGCTCAGAGCCTCATCCAACCTGGCCTTGAATGTTTCCAGGGATGGTGCATCCACCACCTCTCTGGGCAACCTGTTCCAGTGCTTCACCACTGTCGTCGTAAAAAATTTTTTCTTTATGTCCAGTCTGAATCTACTTCCTTCTATTTTAAAACCATTACCCCTTGTCCTGTCACAACAGGCCCTACTAAACTGTTTCTCCCCATCTTTCCTGTAGGCCCCCTTTAGGTACTGGAAGGCCGCTATGAGGTCTCCCCGGAGTCTTCTCCAGGCTGAACAGCCCCAACTCTCTCAGCCTGTCCTCATAGGAAAGGTGCTCCAGCCCTCTTATCATCTTCGTGGCCCTCCTCTGGACCCTCTCCAACTGGTCCACATCCTTCTTATGCTGGGGGCTCTACAGCTGGATGCAGTACGCCAGGTGGGGTCTCAAGAGAGCAGAGTAGAGGGGCAGAATCACCTCCCTTGACCTGCTGGCCACGCTCCTCTTGATGCAGCCCAGGATGCAGTTGGCCTTCTGGGCTGCAAGGGCGCATTGCCGGCTCATGTTGAGCTTCTCATCCACCAGCACTCCCAAGTCCTTCTCCTCAGGGCTGCTCCAAATCCATTCTCTGCCAAGCCTGCATTTGTGCTTGAGATTGCCTCGACCCACCTGGAGGACTGTGCACCTGGCCTGGTTGAACTTCATGAGGTTTGCATGGGCCCACCTCTCCAACCTGTTGTGGTCAAAATATATAGAGGTCAAATATATAAATATAATATAAAGTATAAATAATATCAAACCATGTTTTCAACAGAAATAGAATTTTCTAAAACACATGGAGACCTATCAAGCAGTGTTTATAATATTATTTTAGCTATTTAACATCCAGATAACTTTTTCATTAAAGACATCAGTCACGCAAGCTGAGTATGCAGTATGTTCTGCCCTTTGATTAACAATGGAAGCAGGTTATAGAAGTCAAAATGCAATCTAAAGCTGATGAAATGCTAATTTTTTTTTTTTTTGCTGTAGTGTGTTTCTTGTTTTATTTCACTGATCTTATGCTTAGGTTGCTTATGATTGCTTTGTAAGTCCTCACATAGAATTCTCAGATAGAGGTATGTATTCCTTGCAGCCAAGCACAGCTTCTGGTAGTGTAATGATTCCATTCTTTTGTGGTAAAACATAAGAATAATTATAAAGGAAATTTTCTTATTTTCTTGAGTTTTGAGGCTAACATTTTGTCGTAGTTCAGCTTTGATCGGGACCAGACTACGCAGTCTCTCTCTCACTCCCCCCACCCTCCGAGAGAACAGGGGGAGATGATATAAGAAATACGGCTCGAGGTTTGAGATAAGGACAGGGAGAAATCCTTAAAGTTACCGTTACGGGCAAAACAGACTCGACTTGGGAAAAACTATTCATTTATTTCTAAAACTAGCAGGATAATGAAACAGAGAACAAGATAACCTCTCCCCACTCCTCCCTCTACCTGGGCTTAACATTATCTCTACTACCTTCTCCCCCGAGCGGCACAGGGGGGAAGAGGGAATGAGGGTCGCGGTCAGTTCATCATGCGTTGTTTTATGCTGCTACTTTGTCGTTGGGGGAAGAACTCCTCACATTCCTCCCCTGCTCCAGTGTGGGGTCCCACACCCTCCACGGGCCACAGCCTCCTTCAGGCCTCCACCTGCCCCGCTGTGGGGTCCTCCATGGGCTCCAGGTGGATCTCTGCTCCTTGGTGGACCTCCATGGGCTGCAGGGGGACAACCTGCTCCACCATGGTCATCACCACAGGCTGCAGGGGAATCTTGGCCAGGAGCCACATTACTCCTCCCCCTCCTTCTGAACTGACCTTGGCGTCTGCAGCTGTTCCTCACAACAAGCTGGCAGACGCCTCTCAGGATCCTTTTTACATCTCATTCACATCTCATCTCCTCTCCACTTCTTGCAGCCAGGCTGGGCCGAGTTGAGCCCAGTTGGCTGCCCAGCGGGAGGCCAGAGGGTGAGGCCTGCAAGGCCCACAAGGCTCGTGCCTCCTCCTCTCTGCCCCTGCTCAGCTGCTTCACATCTTCTCCTTCTTTGTTTTTCTGTTTTCCCCTTCTTAAATACGTTATCGCAGAGGTGTTATCGTGGAACATTCTGCTACCAATTGGCTCAGCCTTGGCCAGCAGCAGGTCCGCCCTAGGCCCAGCTGAGTCCACTGAACAAAGGGGAGCGACTTCTAACAGTTTCCTACAGAAGCTTCCACCTTAGGCCCCCCCTCACTAAACAAAACCAGAACACATTTGTATTTTCATTTGCAGATCTGACTCCTGTGATGCACGTAGTATTTTAAATAAGTTTAGTTTAGAAATTTATGCCCCATCTTCCAGAAAGACTCAGAGCTACGGAATTTTTAGCAATATTTTCTCAGTCAAAAGTGACTATAGTTCCTTAATAAGACTGATACTTGCAACATCAAATGTTTGGGCCTTAAAAAGCATTAAAAGGTGTTCTATTTTTCCCAAAAGCCTGTTTTGTTACGCTAGTGATACTGGATAAGCTTCTAAAAGAAATGCTGTTGGCTGACTTTCTCCTCCTAGTTTGTCGTATCTTAGGGTTACCTTTTTTTCTGAAGTGGAAGGAAAAAAAACCCCTTGGAATATTTTAGAACAACATGGTCTTTTGGAGGAAAAAGAAAAGAATAGGTGAGAGGTTGTGTGAGGTTTTATGTAACAAAAGGTTGTATTTGAGAGATAGTGTACATGTCTTTCAATGATGGGATTGTAGCAACGGAGCATACTTTTTGTTATGTGAATTCTTGTTGTTGCCACTATATAGCACAGTGTAGAGGGTTCTTTCATGCTTCCAGTCTCCTTTCCATATACTGGTATTGCACATCCTCTTTGCTTCTTACAGAAGTAACCTGGATTGCAGAATTATCTTTTTAAGTAAACCAGAGTGTCTGTATATTGTTACTTGAGTACGTGTTTATGAAAGAGAAGGGGAGGAGAGGAATAATAGTGGTCCATTATAAGATGTTATTTGTGCCCAGGATTTCTCATGATAGAAAACAAAAGAACAAAGTTTGAATGGTTTGTATGTGTCCCTGAAACCTAGAAATAAAAACACAGAATATAATATTGACTATGGGGAACAGTAAAACTAAAATGGAAATTCTGTGATGCCTTACTGCCTTTCCTCGCTAATTGAACTACAGGGAAGCAATCAGCAGAGATCTAACTTTGGTTTTTAATATTTCTCTCTTTTGAAATAATGTGATTGTTTGTGCTTGGCTAAAGGCAATACATATTCTTGAATCTGTTTACTTATCACAGCACCTTAAAGTCTTTCTGAATTTCTCATAGTACTTTTGAAAGATAGAAATTTTTTACTAGCCTCTTTTTGGACACCAGAAAAATCCTTTCCCACGTCAGCAATGGTAGAATACAGAATTATACATATTTTGTAGGAGACTTGAGAACGGAGTCCTGAGCTTTCATCTGCCAAATTGAACTTTTATTGATATCAGAGACCCCCTTTATTTTATGTTCATTTAAACCATGAGAAGTCCTGAAATGTAAACTGAAGATTACTATTAAGTTAGCTTTCTGTCATCACTCAGCATTTTTGTTTTCCATCCTTTTGATGTTTCCTATTTGCCTATAAACCTTGCAGCTTGTTTGTTATCTTCTCCTTTTGGTAAAAAGTTTAGGATTCTAACTTTGAACTTCTTTGGTGTGCCAGTCATTTGGGAGTAAGTAAATTTGCTTTTCTGTGTTCTTACTGGACATGCTTATGTCCTGTGTTGCCCCCACTCACCACGTTCAGTGCATGAGTGCATCCTGCAGAATACTTGGAACTGATTCAGTTCTGCCTCACCGCTTGACTGGTAGTTGGGGCTTTGGTTGCTGACAGCGTAACTTAGCTTCTCTTACACCTTTTCATCATAAGCTCAGAATGGCTGTACACTGCAGGTTTTCCTCACTTCAGCAATGGCAGAAAATCCTGTTCTACTGCAGTGGTGGTGGTGTTTTTTGTTTGGGTGGAGATTTTTGTTTGGGTGGGTTTGTTTTTTGTTGGTTTTTTTTTTTTTTACCCTGGGAAGATTTTACAGCCTAGGTAGGGTCTAGGTTCTACAATTAATTTTTTTCCTCACTTCTCTTAATCTTCTTCCTCATGTCCTGGAAAATTCACAGGATATACATATGCACAGTTCACAAAACTGGTTTTAAAATACATTTTATATGATATCTTTGTCATGAACAGTAATTGACACATCTAAAAAAAGTGCACTAGTTTATATCTGCCAATGGAAAGAACCTTCAAAGTTATGTAATGGGGGAAAAAATCTGCTTGTTGGTTTCCTTACAGCTATTCCTGATAAGTAATCAGGCAATGCTTGCTCATAAGATAAGCACAGTTGTCAATTCATCTGCTTCGTAAGTAGTCTGTTAAGATTCTAGAAGAACTTTAGGGCTGCACTCAGGAAGGATTAATTTTCGTCACAGACCTATTAAATTATGCTTAATGCTGCAGGTCTGAATGGCACTACAGGTAATGTAATGTATAGGACATTTTAGCTCTTGCTTTGAAGTAATCTGAAGAAAGACAAACTTTGGAGACTTATGTTCATGAGTCTTGATCTAGTATGCCAGGATTTACAAGGTTCTACATTTGTTTGAGGACTCAAGAGCCAACCTTTGGTGTTCAGTTATTTTTAGTGTGAAAGATAAAAAGAAAACTTGATTTTTTAATTTTCTATAAAAGGCAAATCCTCAAACAAGCCTATTTAACCTCAAGACATATTTACACCTTTGGAATATAAAGGAGGGTTTAGAGATTTTGTTGTTCCTGGATGCCTTCTGGTCTTAATTTTCAACATCATCTTTTCAGTAGCTCCTTTCAAGGTGCGGCGAGGAACCATGAATAATTTCCTCTGTCTTCACCATATGTGCTACCTTCTGCCTGTCTTCCAGACTAGCTCAGCTTCATCAAATCTTTTTATATGCTAATATGAACCAGAGTCTTTAATTTTGTAGTTTTCAGTGTTCAATAATTTTTTTTTTTTTTTTTTGTCCCATAGTCTTCACATCAACTTTCAGAGCTCTGTATAGTAATTTTAGTAATTTGTTTAAGCACCTGGTAGGTTCTTTGCCATACTGGGACTCAGAGAACTCATTTTTCTGCGTTACAGTACACACACTTCACTACCAAGCAGAAAGTACAATGGTGATCCATCCTAGATTTGCTAGAGAAGGCATCTATGCTTAAAATTGAAATTCAGGAAAGTGGTCCCATTTCTGTTATTTTCCAATATATGAAGGTGACTGTTATTTTATTCTTGTCCTTTAAAATATTTGGACTTTCAGAAAACAATGGAAATTACTTCTGTTTGGACTAGTTGTCTATTAGCAAAGACCTGACAGTGGTGATAGCTCATCTGAGATGGACCAGGACTCCTTTGCCTGAATGACTGGCTTCTAAAAACATAAGACCAGTTTGCTCAGATTCTATAAACTACTTTATGGTTCTTCAGTTTTTTTTTTTTTTATGTTAAGGGCTAGTAAACAAACAAAAAAAAATCACCTGTATTTAAATAGCCCCTGGAGTTCAAGGGAAGGTGGGGAGAGAAGAAACCTATCAGAGCTTTTTCTCCTTAAGATTCATTTTAGGCTGTAAAAAGTTGGGACACTCTTCCTCCTACTATGATGAGCTCCTTTCTAGTGTTTCTATAAAAACTGGAAAAACAACCTCAGGCCTTTTTTGGTTTGGTTTTTTTTTTTTATATCTGTCAACACCTATCTTGAGATCTAGCTGTGAACTGTGTAATCCCATGGCGTACTTCTAGAAGTTGAGAAATCCCTGACTATGATAGTGAAACTCAGCCACTTTATACAAAAAGATGTCTCTTTCTACATATTTTCATTACAATACCATAACATATCACTGCTCAGACATGCACAGACTGAAGAGGAGGAAATTCTGCTCATCTTTATCTTAAAACTTATGTCTGAAACATGTTGGGCATTTCTCTTTCACACTGAGAGATGGCATGTTCAAGTGACAACAGACTACACCAAAGCGATGTATTGTATCAGCATATAGGGTGGTACAAGGTCTGTCCTCACAGTCGAGAAATCCTTAGTTTTGATTTGTTACACATCATTTTCACCTGTCCATTCCTCTCCTGAGTGCTTTAAATATGTAGTAGATTACTTGAGTCATGATTTGGAACAGAATCTTAATTTCTCTGTCTTGATTTTGGGTGCGCATATATATATATATATATATATATAGAGGCCAGGTTGGATGAGGCTCTGAGCAACCTCATCTAGTCGAAGATGTCCCTGCTCCTTGCAGGGGGGTTGGACTAGATGACCTTTAAAGGTCCCTTCCAACCCAAACCATTCTATGATTCTATAGTGATTTATTATGACACATATTTTTTGTCTTTAAGTTAGGAAGCAGATCTTTCTGTTCCTAAGGTGTCCTTAACCTTAATCCCTGTTCAGTATGTTCCCAGGTCTATGATCAGAAATTCAGTATGCACATTTCTGGGATTTTTCACATCACATCATTGTCTGAATTTTGTGCTCTGTCTGTAACAAATCTCAAAATAGCATCTCTTTCTGATCTCTGATCTGATTAAAAATTCTTTACCTATCCTAGTCCACTCAGCCTTCCTGTTTAAACGTGAATACTGGATGTCTGTCAGTGTTAGAGTACTGATGTTCCTGTGCTATGGGAGAGAGCCTTATTAAGAGCATAAAGGACTCTATGAGAGAGTTATCTACAAAGCCTTCTGTCTGTTCTCTCTCTTGCCTGAAGGTCCAGTCTTTCAGGACTGTCTGTTGGAGCTGAAGAAGCTCAACCATCCCATTGGTTGCTCCACATTCACTTGGCAAAGTTATCTTGGTGCACCAACTGCAGTGTTCATTCAGTATTCTTAGAGGTTCTCTAGGTTTAATTAAATTATTTGCAGTGTGGAAACTAATGGAAACAAACTGGGTAATGTTTAGGACTAGTATTCCAGGACATAACCTCAGCGGAGTTTACAACATTGCCATTCATGATCACATTTATTTTCCCATTGTAATGGTGTTCAGGAGAGCAGGTGAAATCCACACTTAGGGCTCTCTCTGCCACTTCTACTTTTTTGGATAAAGCATACTTGAAGTCCTATAGCTTCTTGTCTTCCCAAGTGATTCTATTTTAACTAGGGACTGTAATTTTCATCTAGCCTCCCATGCCTAGGCCATTCTTCCATGACCAGAAACCAACAGACTTTGAGCTGACCTTCAGCAAGAAGTATGCCATCCCACAGGTATCTAGGAGTTAATGCTAAGCTTGTGAGATTGATCTGTCAGTCTTGGTGTGAGGACTTGGATACTCGTTTCCAGGTGACTGAGAGTAATGCATGGAGATATTTAAATACACATTTTAAAATGGAGAAAAAAAACTATTAATATGTTATTCTGAAGGGTAAGTCTTTCTGGGAACTCTGGAATTCTGTAGCGGAGCCAGGACTGAGATGACACAGCACCTATATCTCAAGTACGGAATGTGGTGTGAACACATGCAATGATAGTGCAAAGGGTGAAAATTCTTAACTGCCTGGGAACATGTGCAACTACCATATAAATAAGCAAATGAACACCACTTCTAAGAAAGTAAATTGCTGCTAAAGAAAAGAGATTTTAGAAAAAAAATTACTGAAGGTAGTCATTAAAATCTTCCAAATTGGTGCTATGTAGCACTGAAATTTATTTAATTCAGATATCTTAGAATTATTTGGATTTGAAAGTACTCTTAGGAAAACATCATCAAAATGCATTCATATTTAGCTATTGTAAGGTTTTCTGTTTAATGCTCTCTGAAGAAAACCAGGCAGACGCAGAAAAATAATTCAAGGTAAGTTGACTCCACATAAAAGCTTGGCTTGTTTATGGACAGTGCCGGGGGTTACCTTTGAATATATTTTTCTTCTCTGCAGTTATCTTACAGGTAAATTATGCAGGGGAATTGTGTAATCCTAAGACATGAATAATGACTAAAACCCAAAAACTTCTGAGGTCAGAAACAGGAGGTTCTGAACACTTAGACTTGTCCAGCATACCAACAGGTTTTTTTTTGTCCAAATAGTAATTTGAGCATATTTTTTTTCTTTCACTGACTTGCTAAAGTCAGTATGGCCTAGCTCTGCTCCTGTTGAAGCTAAGGATCCAGCCAAAACAATTTATAATCCATGATCTAAACCTTTTCTTGAAGAAAGGGAGAGACAGCTGTATCATGGAGACATAACTATTAGAAGATAGGAGAGGACTACCTGGAACTGTATTTAAGGGAAAAAGTGAGGGCCTGGGGAATTACAAGTCGTCTTTACTTTGATATCTGCAAATACTTTATTCATCAAGCTTTTATTATTTATCAGGTGTTTAAACTTCAAGTATGAAAGTCAATATGGAGTTTTCAGGAATGACCCTTATCAGATTGCTCTAATTTCCTCCTTTGGCTGAGTAATTGGCCTGCAGAAGATGGATACAGCAGATGTGGTGTGTTTAACTTCAATTAAACTTTTAACATCATAGCTTAAGCAACTCAAGCAATTAAGTGAAAGCAGACTGCTTGAAAAGGTAGACTTGGAGTGATTAACAACTATCTCATATCAAAGTAGGGTCACATGGGGGATCTATTT
>JAAGAY010135443.1:0-28396 GCA_011801015.1 Ardeotis arabs | reverse complement strand
TCTAGTGGGGGATGTCCCTGCTCCTTGCAGGGGGGTTGGACTAGATGACCTTTGAAGGTCCCTTCCAACCCTAACCATTCTATGATTCTATGATTCTATGATTCTAAAATAAAAAGGGTGATAATTTCATATGAACACTTTGAAAGCTGGTGTCAGTCTGCCTAGGTATTCATTTTTAATTCTGTCTCCCCAAGTCATGTATCCTCAATGGTATCCTGTCCCACTGTTCCTCCTCCAAAGCCAAGTCCACTTTTTGGCCCCTCAGCATGACAGTCATCTTGCACCTTCTTACTTGTCTTGCTTTGCTCCTCTCTCAGTCGTCTTCAGTTCTTCCCAGTAGTTGTGAAACTCTTCCCACTGTTCTCGTTAAATGTTTTTTTTCCTCGAATGACACACATATAAGACCTCTCTCCAAAATGTTTTCCATCTACCAGTGATGGCAGATTCCTTTAAATGAATCCAGGACAAAAAAAGATCCTCTCCTTAGAAAAAGCATATGTGTGCATTGAATACTCGGTGACAACAGACAGGGCACTGTCCTCTGATCTCCCCTCAGTCATGGGCTATCCTGTGAGCTCTCTGAGGAAGGGATTATCTCTGAAGAGGAAGAGGCATGGTGCCAAGAACAGTGGAGCCCTCATTTGGCCAAGGTACAGGACAGAACTGTGACAAAAGACATTAATCATCATAAACCTGAAACAGGGCTCCATGAAGCCACACATGCTCATAGTCCAGCTGACTTTGATTCAGATCCATGAGCACAAAAGCTGACCTCCCTGGGGTCACTTTGCATCAGTACAAACTATTATTACCCACAGGAAAACAAATAACTTCTCAACAGTTTCCAAGCTATTTTATTTGCCAAGGACAAATTAGCTTCATCTTGTACTGTTTATATACAGCTTTTTACATAAACCTATGCATGCAAAGTTTTACATGTGAGAGGCTGCCAGACAGGCGTTTTCATTTTGACTTCTGTCAGCTGAGCAAGGTTAACTGTATTTTGGGATCATGCCTACACATTCTTTAATACTGTATTTTTCAGTTTGCATCTCTTTCTTCACCTCAATAATTCAACCCTGCTTTCCCAAGACTATTACAAAAGAACTAACTGACGTACTAGATCAGACAGAAGGTGGATGTGTCTTCACTCCAGACATCAGTAGGAGCAGGTGTCTATGAGAAGGCTGTCGGGACTGGGCTACCACACACGGGTAATTCCTCTGAAATTCCCTCTCAGTTGCTGCCATCTCAGGCCTTAGAGACTTCTTGAGCCAGATGTCGTATCCGTTCTGGTAGCCCATGATGGAACTCTCTGCCCCTGAATGTATTTGATGGCTTTTTGAGCACATGCCTGTGCAGCAGGCAAATCCATGAGGTGCCTGTCTGTTTCTTAAAAGTTCAACAGCATCTCAAATGCCAGAAGCGATCTGGTTTAATCGGCTTGTCTCTCTCAGTAAGTTCCAGACTTGCACAGAGAAACCTTGTCCAAAAATGTCTTTTTAAAATTCTGAGACATGTTTAATTCTTTTATAAACTGAGGTATATTTATTCAGTGCTATACCTGTTGGGACTTTTTTAGGGTATATTTATATTTGCCTACTGCTTGTGATTAGCTTATTAGTTTTAGTATAATGATGCAAAATTAAAAGATGAAAAGATTAAATGCTTTAATGTTACTGCTTGTAATTCCTAACTCTGCATGTGTAAGCCCAAATAGGACTAGAGAAGCCTGGGCAGTACTAATGGTAATAATAACAATTATTAAATTTGCAAGCATGCAGCCTTTCATCCTGTTTTGCACCAGGAGGTGCAGCTCCATTATGATAACAGTGAAAAAGGCACATGGACTCCATATCATTTAAAATGGTATTTATTATAGCTAACTTTATAAGCAGAGAGTGGTATAGATAATCTTGTGTCAATTTGCCTAGGGGGAACCTCAGGTGGTGTAGCATCAAATGGGCCTCTGACCCATGTGCAGCATGTTGGGCAGACACCTTCCATAGAGGATATTCCCTCGTTTCAGTCATTGGAGCTACTATAGGATTTTCTTACAAGAAACAACTCTATTCATTATTTTCACTGCCAAGCAGAAAGGATGTTCACATGAGAACTTGCTGCTGCGCACCTCAATAACGACATGGACACGCAGGAGGCCTAATCACCCATGTCAAGCAGGAGCTGCCTGCCGGCCTCTCCACTACAATTAACTGCAAAGTTTATCCTGCAGCCAAGGCATTTGTGCAGCACAACACAGGCCTGAAGGCCAGGCTGTGCACGCAGCAAAGCACAGCACCAAACAGGCCGGGCGCCTGGGGACACCCAGCATGGTGACAATGGAGCACCCAGGGACTGGGAATCAGGGGACACACAGCATGGTGACGGTGGAGCCCCCAGAGACCGAGAATCACGTTTGTATTGTGATTCCACTGTATATTACTATTGTGATACCATGTTTGTGTTGTGCCTTCACTACATTGCTACCATCACTCTTCTAAATCAAAATCACTTGTAAAGCCAAAGATATCAAAGAATTTGATATTAAACATTAAATCCTCCTCGTGAAATATCTGAAGGAACCTGGTCAGAGAATATTGGACTCTGAGAGCATCACAGAAAAAATCTCAGTGTGTATGTGTGGTCTTTGATGTGGGTGAAATGTCTTTTCACAGGGTGCATACAGCAGTCAAAAGAAGAGCTTAATGGGAGCATGATGGGGTACAGATCCTTTTTGCTGGCTCCCTGCGCAAACTGAATTTTATCACTACTAAACTGTCTCGTAATCAGCTTATTTTCATGTAGTCCTTTTACAGCCAGACCTTGGCAGAGCTTTCTGACCCAGACGTGAATTTGAAACTTCACATCTTTTTAGGAGTGTCAGCCCTTGCCTTGGACCTGATCTGCGACCCATGGGCCACCTCCTGCAGGTCCCTCTGGCCACTCCTTCATGTTTCTAGCAGACCTTTAATATGCACCGGGTGTAACTTTGCAAGGCTTCTGGACAATCAAACACATGAGAAAACTGTGTGAATTTGGGGCATTCAGGGTCAAAATTTAACAGCCAACAAGAGTTAAAGACCAGCCTATACACTCTGAGAAACATAAGACACACTTCTGCATTAATTTATATACATTTGCATGACTCTGCACAGACTTCTAGAACAACCTGACCTGATGAGGAAATTGCATCCATTCCTGTGTACAGTCATAAGAAAAATCCAGAAGGGGAAGTAACTGTTAGTGCCACCTCATCCTAATTACAAACAAAAAAAAAATCAGACAGAGAAAGTTCAAAGAAAACAACAATGATTCCATTCCGGTCTCTTTCAAAAAAGAGGCTTGCTGCTGTCACCTGGGAAGGGTCAAAAATTAAAAAACATTACACCTACTGCTGCCATGTCTGCCCACAAGGGTTGTCCACATTCCTGCCGCTAATTACCAAAGGTGATAGTCTGGAAATTAAGGGGCCATTCAAATGAAAGGTGCTCTCCTGAACTGCCAGGACCCTTAGTGAGGTATATTGAGACAGATACAGAGGCAGCTTTCAGAAATGAGGCCAGTGGCAGTTCTCTATAGCTGACACAATATATATGTTTATTGAAGAAACAAGTAGGAATAGAAGTAGTACAGCATGCCCAGGGCAAAGAAAAGCATGTTTGTGCTCAGCACATCAAGAGGTCACCAAAGAATTGTTCTGTGTGAACATATCACCTCTGTACTGCTGCCAAGGGCACTGAAACATGGTATTATGAGAAGCAGCTTTCATTAAGCACCTCGTATTTCTAAGATAAAAACAACAGAAAATATGCAGCCAATTTGTTGCACTCAGTTATTTTGTCCCTTTTCCCTCCTCTTCCCCATCTCATCCCTTTTATCTGGAAACATCCCAATACACTTTCCAGGTAAGAAGGGTCATTTTGCCTAATTCAGAGCTGGGCACATTCACCCCACAATGAAACAGAAAATGCAGGCATGAAAGAAAATAATATTTTTAAAGCTTCTGCTAGAGTTGTTTACAGTTATTCCTGTTTTCCAGAGCAAATGCAGTTGATGTCTAGGAACTGACAGGCCACTAACAAACTAGTCTATTGAGACCATGAGAGATATTTGTTCTTTAGAGGTCAAATTCTCTGTTGGCTCAGCTCCACTGACTTTACTGGAATTTCACAGTCATGAATTTTACAAAGCTAAACTTCACAAACAAAATTAAAATTCACTCATTCTTTGTAAATTTTTTTCGTACATTGAAGCTAACAATGTGAACTGATTAGTTGATGCAACAAATTCATATAACATCTTCTTTAGTGATAGTTAAGGTTGCTTCAAGACACATTGTCTCCTTCTAAGGCTGGAAATGAGACACAAAAGGATAATCTCATATATTCTTCACTCATGACATAAATAGCATGCTGGGACTCTCCATAATGTGAAAATTTAGTTATTGACTAGGAATTCGCTTTCTGCAGAGACTTTTAAAGACCTCCCCACCTAAAAGTGTTTTTTAAAAATCAGAAGACGAAAATTTGGCAACGATATAGGTATTTTTTATCAAAATTTTCATTCCAAAACAAAAATATCAATTTCAGCTTATTTCAGCACCAAAAGATGTTAAATCAGTCCACAGACATAATGGCGAAAATGTGAAAATGGGCTCTGTTCTACAGGAGAGACCAAAAATACTCCCCCAGCCCTCCCCTCACAATAGTTTGTTGCTTGTTGGTCCCAACATTGTTGTGGAAAATTGAAAGTGTGTACATGAATCCCTGCTGGAGGAGGCATGAACTGGATCTGTATCTCTCGTCATGGAAGAGTTTTTAACAGAGCTTATTATTGGTAAAAATGATAAAACACTTGCCATCTGCTGAGCTTCAAAGGGTGATTTGCCTCTGCCAGTTCCCAAAAAGGACTTTGACACTCACTTGCAGGGAAGAAGGACAAGCCACTCATCCTGAGTGGAACAAGGTGCTTCTCTGTGACATCAAGTAAGGCTCTTCCCTCCCAGAGACAAACAGAAATTAAGACTCACTCCTTAGTATTTTCACCTCTGTTATCTGTGGCTGCCATTTCTGAGGAGGATGTCATGAATCCTGTTTGGACGCACTTCTCTGCCTCTATGCACTATCTAGAGAGCCATGGGGACAAACTGATGGCTGCGCACTTCATCAGGAGACAAATGCATGACCGATACCTATATTCTCTCTTGGGTCTGGACTTCTATCCTTAACCATCCACCAAACAAGGACAGTAAAGCTTGGCATCACAGTATCTTCTCTCTGGGTACAGGTAGTAAGGAAATAGCTATGGCAAAACCTCATTGCCTTCCAGGGGCTTGTGGTCTGGGCTCTTCCATTAGTCTGGTTTTGCCAGCTTAGTCCCACCCTGAAAAGCAAGATAACATGGTCTGAGCAAAGAGGAGAAACCACCTATTTTTAAATAAGTGAACAAGTGTTTGTCTCCTAACAAATACTTGCCTTGCAAGCATTTGTTCCCAGAGACTTTTTGTGAATCATTAGTTTTCTATTGAGATCTTCAGTAGAAGACTACATGCAGTCAGGACCGAGCCGTGCCTCTCTGAATGCCCGGGAGACCAGTTATTTCATAGTCCTTGGAAAGCAGAAGAAGAATTTTAAAATGGTAGTCCCAGCTCTTCCTGTGCTTAAAATACAGCCAGGCTATCCACAACAATGCCTACATTGTGACTTGCCAGGCTGGGGATCGAAATGGGGGAGAAAAAAGGTTAATGCATTCAGGGCAAGAGGTGGGAAGAGCAAACACAGACAGGACAGTGAGCCAAGCTAAGAAGCGCAAAAATTTTTCTTCTTTCCAAGTTATTTCCTTGCTGGTTTTAGAATGTTATTTAGACTAAGATGTTGGGGTCAATTTGAAAAAAAAAAATTTCCTTGATATGCTCTCAACATGAAAGATCTGCCACATGTCTTGCACTTAACTAATTCTCTGGTGGACTCTAATTCTCCTGGTGAAACGTGCTCTCAGATGCACTAATACTGAGAAACACAGGGAAACTGTCATTTAATTTTGAGCAGAATTTAAGGGAGGGCATGACCAGTTCTGCTT
Source organism: Ardeotis arabs (assembly GCA_011801015.1). Classification (NCBI taxonomy): domain Eukaryota; kingdom Metazoa; phylum Chordata; class Aves; order Otidiformes; family Otididae; genus Ardeotis; species Ardeotis arabs. Next base: position 22,318 of record JAAGAY010135443.1, on the reverse strand, counting down.
TGTGCGCATCTCTCTATATTTCCCACTTACTTGTAGAACATGAGAAAAGAGAAGCACCCATGCTTCTTTCCTCACTCTAGTTCTCACTCTTTGTGCTTTTTAGATCCTGGCCCCTGTATCTCTGTCTCTACGTCCATCCATCTGGCGCTCAGCAGGGGGGTCCTCCAGTGTGCCAGTTCACTTACGAGGATTTAACTTGCGTTCTCACCTCAGTCAGGAAAACAAACTGAGGGAGCACTCCCATGACATATGCCAGCAGGTACTAAGATGACTGGGAATAACATGCAAAAGCTTGAAGAAGGAAGCAGGTCCTCCTTTGCAGTGGTCAACTAGCAACAGAGGAACTGATCCTATTTAAAGATCCTTTTTTTTAACCTGCTGGAAAAACAGGGCAAAGGAAGCTACAGAGGGCAAAGAGGAAAAGTTAGAAAACACAACTAGAAGATAGAATGAAGAAAAAGAAGAAATAACTCTCCTTGCAATGAGAGGGCTTAGTAGAGAATTGCAGCCATTAGCTATCACAGAGCTCCTAGAAATTCCTCACAGAAATACGTTCTGCATTGGACTTGTAGGCAAAATTCTCAATTAATATTAAGCAATATAGGTCTCAGTTACTTCAGACCAGCACAGGATCTGCTGCTATATGGATTATAGATTGATTTTGAGAAATCCTGTACCCCTCCAGGAAAGAGGCAATTTTCCCTTGCATCAGTCATGTGTCCACCTAGAACTTTGTGTGCTCCTTGGACCTCAAGAGAGCTCCCCGCTGCGCGCGAACTGTCAGAGCACAGCAGCAATGTTCAGGTCTAGCAGAGAACGGTAGATCAGTGGATCAGCCCTCTTTGCGTATATTTATTTTTGCAATGTCTCATCTTTACATTTTTTAATGTCTCCACTGTTTTTGTGCGCTCATATCAGTGCTGCAACCTTCTCTTGGCATGAGACCACATCCAGATATGAAAAGCATCCCAGAACATTTTCCCACAAGTTCTTGGGAGCCTCTGCTAACCTCATGCCAGTGGCTTTTTAAAATATAAAACAAACCTACCCCTTCCAGGAAGAAAAGGGAGATTTAAATCAGAGCAGAGGCTGGGATGGGAGACAACATTGCATTAGCACAGAGATAACTACTTAAGGCTTGGCAGCTTCTGATTAATACCAAGATTAGTCTACCTCCCAAGAAAGATATTTTCCAAATTATTTCTATGGGGTTTGGCTAAGGCTCACACTTGCTGTGGATTATTCCTCTCATCTTAGGCTCTCAAAAGAGCTAAACAAATAGAAATGAACTTAAAAGGGGGAAGAAAGGTCCCAGCTTTGCCCTCTTTTTGCATGGACAGTTCCAGTGGGACTTTCAGGAGGTAGATCAACTGTCTGAGGTCTTTTAATTTGATGTCTTTTTTTTTTTTACAATTTTGAGAGGAGAATCATGCTATACTTGCAACATCCATTCTCTCATGCCTGACTGACTTAGTAAACATGAGCAATAATATTGTTCCATTGAGAAGCAGTAAAAATATATACAAACCTGCAATTTCTCTGATCACATACCCGTACTGTTAAAATACTGAAAAGACCAAAATCTGCTCTAGGAAAAAAAAAAAAAATCTAAGTTTTCTATATTGTTGCTGCTCATTGAAATTTCCTTCTAACACCAGTTCGATGGTAACAGAATTGAGCAATATGCTCCACAGGAAATGATAACAAAGAATTGATGTCTAAGCAATTTCAGGATCATCTCTGAATTTATGTCCAGCTGATTAGTTTATATCATAATGGTTCTGCAGTCCTATTTTAAGCATCTTAGAGAAGAACACTTTGTAACCCAGTTAAAGTGCTTCCTCATCAGACAGAAATCAATATCCAACAAGGCAGCAATGACCTCTCTCAAATTTTGTTATGCTTACCACAGGAACACTTAGAATATTAATCCCAGGGAACCTATTGCAAAATTGAACAGGTTTTAAATAATCCAGTATAGTAAAAGGAGCTTCTAACAATTCATCCAGAGAAGAAGATTGCCTATTCCTGGGAAGAGCCTGGGAAGAGAAGATTGCCTATTCCTCCTTCCTTCACTCAGACTGACAGGGTTTGGGTGGCTGTGCCTGTTTGACTTGATCTTGAGACAAGACAACTCTCAACACCTGTGTGTGTCACAGAGAGGGGCAAGGAAAGCCACTACATAGCTTGGGTTGGAAGGGCTGAGGGAGGTCATTGCTCTGTTGCCTTTAATGCTCCATAGTCCCTTTGACCTTCATATAGTCTCTGTTCTTGGAAGTATCACGAGAGAATAGCTCATGTGTATCACGGCCAATGTTCAAAAGCAGATACTAACAAGGAGCGTATCACACACCGCACTCTTGGATTAAATCATCCTTGACTTAATTTCATTCTTCATTATACTCACTTTTCTTAACATTTTCCTAAAGCCCACTCTGCTTCTACTTACAACTTTCTGACCTTTACATTAATGACCCTCATCAGCTGGTGGGGTTTTTTTTAATTCAGAGCAGCTCTAGCTACCTCCACTACACTCTGCAGATCTGCAGTCTAACTTACCTATATTCTTATGTTCCTGGACTTCATTCAGGGCACTCTTCTTCCCTAGCAATATATAAGAGTAGCTGGACCTAGAAAACCCTAGTGCAATTTTGCTCCTTCCTTCCAGGGCCTTGTCCCTAATACTGAAAAATACAATGTGTGCAGCCATTCTGAAATTCCTCACTCTCCTTTCCTAACACACCTGAGTGGGGCACCAGCTGGCTATCAGATAATTATGCCATCCTAGCAAAAGCCAATATAGGAAAGAAAAATGAAGGCAAACTAGAAGAGAGGAATCTGGTCTTAGTCAGGCATAAAGCAGCTCACAACAACCTGAAGAAGGATGGAAGAAATTATCTGCTTTGTTGATTTAATGGACCAAAAATCATTAATCTGGAATGGTGTTTGCACAGCAAAGTGTTCACAAGTGGAATGTTTCTCCTCCCTCTCCCTCTCTAAAACAGAATGGATGGGGGCACTCTCCTGCAAACACCACAGGAACAGAAATGGGATTCTCCTGTCCTGATCAGTCAGGAACTCTTTATCTTTGGCACCAGAAAAAAACGAGTGCTGGAGAAAGTATTGCACAAACCAGGACTTAGGGGACTTCATGATCACACTTGTTTAGTACCAACTGTTTTAAATGATCCATTGGATTACTGCAATCACTGGTGGACTGGAGAATTTAAAGGATGATAGGGTCACTCACATGAGAGATAAAAGGTACACAGATTTACCTATTTGGTGTTCCAGGACATGCACTGAGAAATTTTGTACTGCTTAAATTAGAAACAGACTCTGGTCTTTTTGCTCAATTGCAAGAGTGATTAAATTCTGAGCTAATTAAACTGCATAGTAATTACTTTGCTTGTTTTAATGTGCCCTCTAAAAACTGTGTATCATCCTAGTCATCAGACTGGTGAGTTCTTACAAAATCTTCTCTTTTTCACTGTTGGTCATCAGAAAGAGCTCCTGGGGGCTCCAACGTTCACATCCATCCCTGCTCAAACCCACTTCTGCTGGCAGCCAGATGTCCCTGGGCAGCAGAGAAACAACAAGCACCAGATGTTCAGGAACAGAGAACCTTCAGGAAACCTGAAGAGAAGAAAGTTCAGTGACCAAAGAAAATTCACCTGCACAGCTGATGAATCTGGAAACGGCAAGACAATAATATTGTCTCCACAAGGACACGGGTACGAAAGTCCTGGTGTAGTCAGCTGGTGGTTTCAACCACCTGGCCCACGCAACTGCAGGGCTCACGTGACATTATTTGGGTGGCACCACTGGCCTTCACACGCTGTGCCTGGAGCAGGCATCAGAGCAGGGGAGGACCACGGCTTGCCCCTGTCCTCTTCCTTGCCATATCTGACCCAGCTGATGACCACAGGGCTGGGAGGACAGAGGGGGAGGATGCCAGCCACTGCCAGTAAGTCACCCTCTTGCAGGGAAGGGAGTAATGCTGCATATATCCCAGCTTGTGCTTCCTCCACAAGCCATCCCACACAAAAATAGCCTTTCCTCAGGTAACACCACTCCGCCTTCAGTGGCAGTTTGAGTGGAAATGGAGTAACAATCCAGATCTGGGTTACAGCTGTGGGAAAACAACTTCATCCTCATGAGAGTTTGGTTATAACCTCACTTACATATTAGCAAGCTATTTAAAGCATAAGAGAAAACATCTCTCTTCTGTTCAGCTCTGATATCTTAGTCTGTGTTCCAGCCAAGGAGTGCTTGATAAAGACTCTGTATTTTTCCATTAATTAATATGCTTTAATTAGTTGGAACAGCTAATTTAAATTAGCTCTAGGAATATGTATAGCCCTCAAGAGAGCAAAGGACAATGACTGCAGTTAAATCTGAATAGTTTTAGGGAAAACTCTGCTTTAGGAAAGGCATTCAACTAGGTAGATCAAGGCATCATTGGATGCACAGCTGGTCACTTAAATGCATCAGGTTTTATTTTATTTTTTTGCAGACAGTGCCTGTTGGCCCTTTCTGGAGTTACAGTCACAGTATTTTTCTCTGTGATCTGATCCCAGCTGGATTTTTGCCTGGACAAAAAAGATACTTTTCACAATCCTGTATTACCTTCATACAACATGAGAACTGGAAAGAACACTACGGCTGTGTCTTCCCAGTGCTGGAATACTGCATTTCTTCCAGCCCTGAGACAGCTGGGGCATTAGCAGTTCTTTCCATTACCACTTTTCTTTCATCACACTGAGGGACCACACCATGTGAAGAACCAACACGCTGATGGCACGTACCAGGGTTGGCTCACCCAACTTGTTAGCACATGGAGCAGGGGTGGAAGATGAGATCAGAAGCCTACAAAGGAGCAGGAGATTCAGGGTTGACGCTATAGAATATACCCTGGTTCCTCATTCAGAAATGGACCAAGAGCCTTTCCAAGAAGGCAAGCTGGACTAGAGGTGTAGAAAACAACCAAACACCTTTTCTTTCTGGTTTGCACAAGTACACTTCTATCAACAAAGGTGGGAAATGGGGAAAACAAGGTGCAAATATCGATCAGCTGTTGTGATTATTCTAGCAATAGCTTTGCATTTTAAACTCCCTGATGTGTTTGTCACTGCAGTGACAAGGAAGAACTTGTTCTGCAGAACAGGCAGGGCCATCTGCAGGTGCAGACAAATCTACAGATTACTGTTCTCTATACTAAAACACACCAGTAGGCTGGACTGTGGAAGGATCTTGCCACTAGATACAAAAAAAAGAAAGTGTTCACTGAAGACTGAAATGTTCTAGCTAACCAAAATCTGCCGGAGACAGGATAAAGTCCTTATCACTGTCACAGATGTGCAGATAACAGCTGCCTCCAAACCCAACAAAATACAGGTATTTTTTAAATAGTAGCAACTTCTCATCCTTATACAAACAGCTGCGGTTGGACATTCTTTGGAACACACAACGTATTTGCTTCTCCCTTGCACTGACGTGAATCCTTCACGTCAGATGTGAAGCAGGATTCCAAGCCAGCAACTTGGACTTCTTGAGACTACACTTCTTTTTTTTCCCAGGAAATACCACTTTAAGCTTAACAAAGACATCATCCTGTCCTAACAGAAGCATAGATTCTGTGGGACACGCATATAAAACATAAGACAGCAGATTCAATTTGGTTCTGCAGATCATCCGATCCACTTTCCTCCAGGGACCAGATCAGAACAGGAACACAAAAATATGCTTGAAAAAGTCTCCATGGGATTAACCACCCTACATTCAAATAAGAGTGTTGCATTCCCCGCTTTCCACCCTGTTCAATGTTGTAAATTCCTATCAGCCTTATATAAGGTACCTCACTTACTACTTGAAGAACCCCAAAGAGCTGGCCAGCATCAATGCGAGGCTGACATTTTTCAACAGATTTTTCAGTTCATCATTTTCCAGGAAATCTGGATTTGTTTAGGGGTTTCTTTGGGTTTTCTTGTGGGTTTTTTTTTTTTAGCTCTTGTGTTTTAAAACGGTAATCTGTTGAAAAACCCGATTGCCACTAAATACACCAGGAAGGCCTCTTCAAGCAAACAATTAAACAATTACAATGGAAGATATTAAAATAAGGCTTCTGTGATGGGATGGGGTTGATTTAAGAGGGTTAGAGGAAGCTGGAGCCTGCTGTTCTGTGACAAGTTATTTCCCTGAGAAAACCCAGTAATTGGTCTTGAAATATCACTAGCTCCAGGGTTTGGAAATCAGCAGCCCCCAGTGACCTTGTATTTAACATCTTTATTTATGATCTAGGAAAAAAAAAGGTAAACAGCATAAAGGATAAACCAGTAGACAAGAAGGGCCTTCAACTGAAGCAGAGGCTGGCAATGTCAGGTTTGTTTAGTCCATGGGGAACTCAAATGGAAAGAGATCTGATTAGAGAACTTAAGCAAGAGGTTATAGGCTACATCAAAAACCAAGCCTGATGAGTCATTTAAGGGCAGGACAGAATGGAGGGTTGCAGAATGGGAGAGCAAGGCAAGCAGAAACAGAGGAAAAATGAGTTTATTCATGTGATTTAGGGTCATGTGAGAAGTACACATGGTGCCCACCTGAACCCAAGAGGTCTAGAAGCCCATTGCTTCTCAAACCCAGCCCAGATCATCAAGATCAGAAAACCAAGAGTGGAAGTGAAATTGTGCCTTCCCAACTCCCTCATCTTGAAAAATGAGAGCGGTCCCCAGAGGCCACTGGTAACACCAGTCAGCCTTCAGGACATTTCTCCTGGTGGCAAACAGGTAGGAAAGCCTGCTTTTCTCCATGAAAACCAAAGCATACCTGGGGACCCAGAGTCTGGCAGCAGCTGTGGCTCCAGAAGGGATTGACTTCATTCACAAGAGAACATGAGGACCAGGAAATGCCTGGACCCTGTTCCCTAGGACACAGAAAACTGTGCCCAGAAGATGAGCAAAGCCAGGGAGGCTACACGATGGGAACCTTAGGCTTGAATTTCGTGGTCAAAAATGAAGGAATAACTGTTGCTCTTAAAGTGACTACAAAACCTCTGTTCAGTGCTAAAAAGCACCATAGGCTGTTCATCCCTCCCAGAGGGGATGTGGGCCAGAGGAAGAACAAATTTTCCCATGTACGGTAGGGTTGGGGGTTTTCCAGTGTCCTCCTTACTGGAGGGTGAGGAGAAGCTGCTGTCCCAGCTATAGCCTGTGGGAAAATCTAGAGATGGACAAAATGATTGACAGCTGCCTGTTTTGGCTTTTCCTGCAAACTATGCCCGGCGTTACAACCGCCCCATGTTCCCCGTGGAGCGAGAGTGGCACCTGGTGGTCACATCCCCCTCGCACTAGCCACAAACTGATTTTTTTTTATTACTATTTTTCTGAACACTCGGTGCAGTGGAAATTATGGGGGAGCACTTTGTATAAAGCAGTCCAGATTAACTAGACCAGTAACAGGTGCTGGCTGCAATTATTCCCACAACTCGCTATTTTTCGGTGCCCCTCGTCATGCAAGTAGCACCCATTTGCAATCTGTCATTTCACCATGAGCCTCCCTACCCACTCATTACGCTCCTGTGAGTAGGAAGGAAGGAATGAGGACCTGTCCCAGCCTGCTGCAAACACATATTTTTTTTTTCCCTGAATGCATACAAAAAATATTCAGGGCTTCCTATGTGGGCAGAGATAAAATAAGCCTGTTTCCAATCAGCTCCCAAATGTGCATCCCTAGAGATGCTTTGGGCCACATGTGCCTTGGAAGAAAATGTTGTTGTCCTCCTTCTGTCTGTCTCCGAGACATTCTGTGCCTCGGCAGGACACGACTTCTGTAATTCCCTGCACTCTGCAAACCCTGTGAATAATAGATGTGCTCTGAGGCAGAACTTCTGCCAGGGGTGCTCCTCACATCACTGACTTGTCTGGCAAGCTGAATTTTTGGTGCAGAAGGGCTCTGTCTCAGAGGTGAACAGCAAAACAAGCCCACACAAAGCACTGAACCTGAGACAGCCTGTTTTCATTGGATTCTGATCTTGGTGCTGAGTGATTTTTGTACAGCTGGAGCACGAGTGCTTCATTAGAGATCAGAAACTGAGGGGTTGCCTGTCCCCTTACTGCTGACAAGCTCGTACTGGAAGTTCTTCTGCAGCTGGGACACTGTCTCTCCTGGGTGGGGACTTTGCTGCCTAAGAGCAGCTGTGCTCAAACTACTGCCTTTCCCTGTTTGAGATTTTTTTTTTTTTTTTTTCCCCAGCTGCTCCCTTTCTCAAAATTCACAGGAACGTACAGTCTCAGAGATCGGTACCCCGGAGGCAGGTTTGGTAGGAGTTGCCGACGTGTTCAGCAGGCGCTAGGATGGGCAGTGAGGGATGCGCATGCAGAGGCATAGGCACACGGTGTGATAGCATGAGCAGCGCTTCCTTAGGAAAAGAGACTACAAAGTCTGGGGCTGCATGAAACAAAATCCAGCTCACCACAGCTGTTGTTCTGGAACAAAATGATGAGAGCAAAGATGAAGCAATTATACAGCAACTGCCACAGAGCAAAAGCTACTGGAGTTGGCTTTTCTATGTGCCAGGACCACCATCACTGCACTCAGAGAGGGTGCGTGCACCACCATGCACCAACACAGGCAGAAACCAAAGAAAGGCTGACTTCATGTGAGCACCACAATCAACTTTAATGAAGACTGGGATCTGCAGGTACAGCCTGTGGATAGTGTCTCCAGCTTTTTACCTGAGAGAGCCTTGAGGTAACAGAAAGGTGACAGTACATGATGCATCTCTGATGCATCCTGGAAGATTCATCTGGTGAAGAAAGCGAAGAAGTACTAGCACCCTTCCCTCTGGCAATTTTTTTCTCCTTTCCTGCTCCAAGGGGTGCATCCCTGATGCAGTGGCAGAGGCTGTGGAAGAAAGAGGTAAATGAGGGGAGAGAGATGGTAGGCAGAGCGCTCCATCACTGGGAACAAGTGCTAAGAATATGGTCATTCAAAGACAACAACGTAGGAGTGCAAGATGGAAAGAAAAACAGCTTTGAGGAACAAAGGCTTCATTCTTTTTTGTTCCTCCTTGAGATCTGCCCGCAGATGGCAGAGGAGCATTAATATTCTTGCCCTGTCTTTTCCAGAGATAGAGAGCTTTCCCTCAGGCTGCTCTCCTCCCCTCCCAGTTTGCAATCACATGGCTGGAGTGAGGAAAAACTCTGCCAACCCCCTGAACACCGTCAAGTCCCGTGTAGCCGAGCTGGACCAGGTCTTGCTGCTGGCTCAAAGATCTGCTTACACAGAAGAGCAGAGCACTGGTAAGCCACAGGGCAAGCTTGAACTGCTATTGTCACACCGATGCAATGTTGAGGGTCAATCTCTTTTTCTGATACACAGGGATTTTTCTGGTTTAGCTTATGTCATGCTGAAACGAGTTTAAAACAAGTGAAAAAAAAAAAGTGCCACTTTTATTCCACAACAAAAACATCCACACAGGCCAACAAGCCTAGTGGAAGCACTGAATTAAAATTTACCAGTAACTGCTAAAATATTTCTGCCCAGAAATACTCAGTGGAGACTTGTACCATGTTTTGCAAGGTCTGTGCAGAACTAGGAGGAGCGGTCAACCAGGGCCTGTCACATGCTTCTGCCACAGCGCTAGTACTGCGCACACAAACAGGGAAATGCTACTGCCTTTCTCCCTCCCAATACCTCCCAGGCCAAAGCTGTCCTCAGAGCTCAAGAAGGGCAATGGTGCTCCTTTTGGGAAAGCACGTGGCCATGAGGCATGTTCCTGCACGGTGGCTGGAGCTGTGCAATGTCTTCTGCAGGCTGAAGGTGAGCAGCACAGAAATGGTTACAGACAAGGCACTGCAAAAGAAGAAGTACCAACCCACTTCATGTGAAATACACTGCAGAGTTCCAACGTAAAGCTATAGGGTTAATACAGGACTGGAAAATACCATCCGGAACTGAATTTATTTGATAGTTTTCCTGTGCTGAAAGAGAACAACTAGGGGAAGAAAACAAGAGTGATCCCAGCCTATAGAAGGTAAAAGGATGGGAAGAAAGTAAATTAACATTAAACTGTAAATAATAATTAATATTAAATATAATAAAAATCAGAACTAAATTGAAATGGGCACTAAATAGCAGGGCTGCCTAAAGACAGGAGGATACATCCCTTTCATCTGGCAGTCTACATTCAGTAGTCCTAACATTCATGGGAAAAAAAAATCCTCAGGTACTCGACAGCCTGGAGGGACAACCTGCTTAGTATTTGGTGAGACACAAGTCCCTGCCAGAGTAGGATGGCAATGCAAACTGGTCCTCTGAAAGGAGCAATTGCTTCTGCAGTGAGAGATGCTAATGCACCCTGAGACAACAGACCACAAAAACATCACACTGACAAAATTCTCTTGACACAGCAAACTAAGAGATTTCAGTAACAAGGGAAACTATTTTGACAAAATCCCCATTTGTTTTATATCACTAGAGAATTGTATCATTCAGTAGAGCTTTGCAGTGAGAGAAGTAAAACACTAGGTCATAGGAAAGAAGCCAGATTTTGAATTTACTTACACAAACATGAGCAGAAATTCAACATTAAGCTGTTCCCACTGTACATTCCTATACAAGATAGAAAACTGGGCCCCAGGTGCAGCCTGTGCAGTACAATCCAGCATTCTTCCTTTGAAAACTGATGTAATATTTGGCAAGATTTTCAGACAAATTGCTGAAGTCACACCCGCAAGTACTTGTAGGTGTGTGAGCAGAGCAGATGTCCTCACAAGCCTGTTGTGATAGGACAAGGGATAATGGCTTTAAAATAGAAGGAGGTACATTTAGACTGGATATAAGAAGTAAATTTTTTACAGTGAGGGTGGTGGAACACTGGCACAGGTTGCCCAGAGAGGAGGTGGATGCCCCATCCCTGGAAACATTCAAGGCCAGGTTGGACGGGGCTCTGAGTAACCTGATCTGGTTGGAGATGATCCTGCTTCTTGTAGGAGGGTTGGACTAGATGACTTTTAAAGGTCCTGTCCAACCCAAACCATTCTATGATTCTATGACTAAGGCAAGCTGCATTCTGGGACTGCGTGCATAAGGATCTGTTTGTAAAAGCGCTCTCGCACTTTTCATATGTCTAGATTTCATGCACATCATTTTTTTAGCTTTTTGGTTTTTTTAATACATCTCATGTTTTGCGCCTCTAAGAGTCAGAAGGAGCTCAGGTGGCAAGAAGCCTGTCACAGTCTGTCTGTACAGACCTGGGCTCTAGGAGGTACATGCAAAAGCAAGACATGGATACACAGCCTCCTCTTTCCAGTATCTGATCTGGAGGAGGGATTCACATGGCTCTCCTTTCCCTTTGCTACTTCCTCCACCTTGAACAGCACACATCACCCACTGACATCTCGGGACTGCGCTGAGTGGGCAGCAGCCAGGGAGAGCCTGAGGCTGCCTCGGGAAGTGCCCAAAAATCACTTTGGCATTGGCCAGAGCCAAAAAAAAAAGGCAGGTGTTTACATGCACAGGTACAGCCACCTTAATAGCTCACTTGTCCTAAATGGCTGCACATGCCATTTGCAGAATCATGCAAAAACAGAATTGCAAAATGAACCATGGATGATATTCCTTCTGGTCAGTGGGGTTACGAGCCCCATGGGACGGTGGCGATTCTGTGAGGCAGGGCAGGGAAGGAGGCTGGGTTTCCACAGGACACTGTGGTCCCTATTTTGAAGAGAAGGAACAAGCACTGCAACACCACGGAGACATCATAAAATAATTTGCATTCATTTGCATGACCATGAAATCTCTGCAGACCTCCAGACCGTGCACACTGTATTAAGAAGCTACCACCAGCTGAAACCATCCTGCAGCAAAAAAAAAAGGTATAATTTCAATGAAATGCTAATTGCAGAGCACATCCTACTATGTCTCCTCAGGGAGGAGAGAAAAGCTGTGGGGAGGACTGCACATGCGGTTCATTTGCATCAGTTGCCCTTATTATTCCTCCAGGTTCTCTTTTTTTTTCTTCAATATTAATTAAAGCTCATGCTGTGACAACAATGGGGTGGAGAGGGAGTGATGAGAAGGCACACTGAGTGACCGGCAGACATTTCAACAGGCTTAACTTATCCCACTACATCTTATTTTTTCCTAATTTCCTTATTTTTTCCCTAAAAGCCTAAGTAGGATAGGCTTAGGAATATATTGCATCTAGGGATAAAAACCTAATGGAAACTAATTCCTGTTTTCTCTGCATAAATAGCCCTATTACTCTCCTCCACAGACAATGCACAAACTGCTTTGGATATCCAGAGCTTTCCCCCATGTTTGGGAAGCTCCCAAACAGGAGGTGTACTCCTGACTGCTTACTCTGCGCAGGTTTTGTAGTTACATCCAAGGGGAAACAATGCCTTCAAATTGGGGCTTCAAACAGGTTAACATAGGTCTCACGTCAGCAGCTCTAGAGATGGCTTGAGACTTCAGAACTGATTCAACTTCAAAAAAAACCAGGGCTTAATTTAACACCCTCCTCTCCTGGAGAGTTAATTGTCACTCGAAAAGGTGGTGAGCCAGCAGAAGGGTGCAATCTAGTAGGACCACCAAGTCCTGCAGGCTTCTACTCAAATTGCTACAGGAAAGGTCCTCCCTCTCTCTTTTTTCAACTGGCAATTTGGTAACAAAGCAAGGTCTGCCCACAGTGCCCAAATATTCCCCCGTGCACATACAGCCATTTAGCCATTAGGTTTGCAAAGCTTCCCTCCAGACCAGATTTGCTTCCCTTCCGTGCTGCCTCCCCATTAGAGTAGCCATACTGCTGCTGACGGCACCAGGGAGACCCAGGCTGGGAGCCCTCCGAGGGTCATACCTGCAGCATGCCTCAGCATATCTGGCCAGGGCTTCCTGTCCCTTTTCTGGCTCATGGCAAAAGTATTTTTTCTTCCATCTCAGGCCTGAAAGTATGAAAACAAAGAGCAATCTAAGCCATGCCACCTCATGGTGCTATGGTGAGAAGCTACAGATAATTCAGAGGCTGGTTCCTAATAAGCACAAACACTGGCCTTTGCATCTTTGGATTAGAATGAAAATCTATTTTTTCTGACAGTAAGATTCAGAGTTAACATTCTGTCTTTAAAGTATGCTTTGCGTGCTCTGCAGACTCAGGAGGCTTCATTTCCATGAGCTGCTCAGAGCGCTGCAGTGGACATTGGCCATCTCACTGCACGCAGTGCACATTTGAGTGCTCTATCAATTATAGTTTTAATAAAGGCTTTAATAAAAAAGGGCTTAATAAAAGCTGTTGGGAATAGAGATTTATATTTTCCAGAGAGTTTAAAGCCAAAGCTTATTGTGACACTGACCCACACCGACAGTGCTGGCTCTTCCAATTCAACTCTCACGTCTATCACCCTCATGAATAGTTGAGAGGCTCAATGTGCGGTTTCTAAATTGCCGTGGGCCGTGCTGGGGAAAAATGGGCTTCAGAAGTGCAATTGGATTCACTCAGTTCAACTAAAAAATAATCTAAACACCATAAATCTAGGTTTTACTTCAATAGCACTTGAATTAGCATTATGCTATATCCAGAATAGGTAAAACCAACCTAGACCACACACACCAAAACCACACTCCTGGACATACTGGCTGCTGCTCCTTGGTCACTGAACAGGCTTAGTACTCAGTACAGACTATAAAAAGTAGAAACCACAACAGATTTCAACTTGAAAATGCCTTTCTGAGTGATTAAATACTTAGAATTGCAAGTGGCAGTGTTTTAAATTAATTCTCGGCCCGTAAGTGTAACGGTAATTTTGCTAACAAAGGCTTTCACACGCAAAAAAAAAACAGATATGAGATCAGGGACTCAGTCTCCTCATTTGTCAGTCATCTGACTTTGTAATATTCAACTCTCAATTTGAAAAGCATGAGAAAGGACACAAGTTTAAGAGCTTCTCCTTGTTCAAAATATATATGCTTTTTGAATGAAAAACCATCAGAATTACTGTTGAAACTGTGAGTGTTGAGAAAAAATGGCAAATTTTGTGCAGAATGTCCAAAGTTTCAATAATGTATAAAGTGTTACGAAAGGCTGGTTGAGGATTTTTCTTTTAGAAGAAGATCATTTTGAGATTAAAAATTTAAGAAGTGCTACATGCTTCATTCCAATTCCTACATAAGATTTTTTTCTGTTTAGAAAGAAACGTCAAGCTCAGCTCACAAGGGATAGCTCACAGCAAACCCAAACGGGCAGTTCAGCACGCACCAATGCCTGGAAAACCTGCCGGCTTCGTCCCTGGGGCTGGCTGATTTTGGGGTACAGGAAGCTGTGAGCTTGAGTCAAAAGCTGAAGGTGCTCCTGAATCCTCTCCCATGGGATCCCCACTGCGTCACAGCCATCTCTGCCTGTTTTCTTGAAACTGGCAGAAACTTCATTATCTCTGAAAGCTCTTTCTTTCTGTCACCTCGGGTTGAAATGAGCCAACAGTCCAGAAGCTGCTGGAAGAGGAGAGAGAGAGAGACACTTCTCCTCGTGGACTTCACACTTCCTTAGGGAAAGGGGACTAAAACCAGATTTTCAAAAGACACATTCAGCTACTTGCTGTTTTAAGGAATAAGACTGAGGAAGTCTTGCTGTAGGTTGGATATTAGGAAACACTTTACTGAAAGAGTGATCAGGCACTGGAACAGGCTGCCCAAGGAAGTGGTGGAGTCACTGTCCCTGGAGGTATTCAAAGAACATGTAGATGTGGCACTCCAGGTCATGGTTTAGTAGGCATGGTGGTGTTAGGTTGACGGTTGGACTTGATGATCTGGGAGGTCTCTTCCAACCTTAAGATTCTATGACTCTGTATAATCTTATGACCTGTGGAACAAGTGAACATGATGGTTCCCTCTTGCCCTACAAATTTTTTCCTATATAAGGAAAAAAAAAACCCTCTAAAAATAGAAAACTGCTAGTCATGAAGGATCACACTTACCACTCCATGTATTTTATGATGAATCTGAGTTTGCCCACCCCTCTGTTGGGAGAACTAAAGCGGGGACTGAAATGGAGCTCTGCACACCTCATTAAGGGAAGGAGCTCCTTCAGCTCTCCTGCTTGCTGCTTTCCCCTCTGTACTGCCCGGGCCAGGACATGCCTGGAGATGGGCGTCCTGCTGCTGGGGATCCCATGCCAAATCCTGCACGAGCTGCCTCCGCTCGGGAAGCCAATGTGGGCTGAGGGCTACTCTAATGGCATAATGAATGCTGCCTCACTATTAACTGTTACACTATTGTTAATTAGAGCCTTCCACGGCGTTTTGCTGCATTATATGTATATTTATGTAAGTATTGCTGCAGCAGCTCGTGCTTAGGGGTAGCTAGTGATAAGGCCTCCTCCTGTCTCATTTAAGCATCGCTTATGTCAGGGAAAGAGAGGAAACACCTCTGTGGGTCTGCAGCTCTGCCTGCCCACACCTTAGAATCACAGAACCAAGGAATGGTTTGGGTTGGAAGGGACTTTTAAAGGTCATCTGGCCCAACCCCCCTGCAAGGAGCAGGGACATCTCCAACCAGATCAGGTTGCTCAGAGCCCCATCCAGCCTGGCCTTGAATGTTTCCAGGGATGGGGCATCTGCCACCTCTCTGGGCAACCTGTTCCAGTGTTCCACCATCCTCATGGGAAAAATTTCTTCCCAGCTCAGTCTGCTCAGGGTGCTCCCAGCTGAGAAAAGCTGCACGATTTCACTTTTCATGGAACTGATCTAAAATTCGTCGCTGTTTCCCCTTCTCTCGGAGGCCGGCAAGCGAAACGCACGGGCTCCGATTTGGCGGGGCGGGGGGGAGGGCTCTGACGCTCCCCGCCTTGCTGTGCATCCCCCCCACCCACTTCCACAGGGACCGGTTCACGCGACCAACGCAACCCCGCACAGACCGCAGGGGCCGGCACGTTTCCCCCCTCCCGGCCGCATGGCGCGGAGGGACACCCCCCGTTGCTACGTCACGCCGCCGCTACGTCACAACGCCGCGCCACACCTGCTCCCGCGTGGCGGCGGAAGTAGCGCAGGCGGCGGCCAATGGAGAGCGGCTCCGCTCGGAGGCCCCGCCCCGGCAGCCGCCGGCTGGTGGGGGGGCGCGTGAAAGCGGCGGCGGGACCGGGCCGGGTTTGGGCTGATGGAGGCGGGCGGCGGTTGTTTCCTGTACTACGCGTATGGCAGCAACCTGCTGCGGGAGCGGCTGCTGCTGAGCAGCCCCTCTGCGGTGCTCTGCGCCCCGGCACGCCTGCAGGTGCGGGGTGGGGGGCGTGCGGTGTCGCGGGTGGGGAGCGGGGCGGCCGAGGCACGGTGCAGGCGTAGGGGTGCCGTCAGCCGCAACCGTCGCGGCGCGCGCCGTGGGGCTGCCGGGGCTCGGGGGCCGCGTCGGTCCCCCCTCTGCGGGGTCACCGGGGTCTGTGGGGCTGCCGGCCGGAGCCCCACGCGTGAAGAGAGTCACGGGGCTGTAGGTAGCAGGTGCTCGGCTGGGTTTATGAGGCAAGTTGCTGGCAGTTTTTAAAGGGTGATGTCTCGTTTTTTTAAAAAAAAAATAAATAAATTCTTCTTTCCTCTCTGCCACGCGGGTTACAAGCGTGGAGCCCTCCCGGTCCTGCGTGTCGGGTGGGGTGCAAGCTTTCACCCAGCGCTGTGCAGCGGCAGCTGGTGCCTTCCTGTGCCCTGGCTGCCATCTCCCCCTGCCTGGGGCTATTGGATGTTAGTAGGTCAGCTTGGCTTCAGTGTAGACCTGGAAGCAGGAGCTCCTGGTCATCCAGCTGTTGAAGTTCAGATCTGTGCGGCTGGAAGGGTCCTTGGAGGAGCAGGGCGTTGATTGATGCCACTTAAGGGTGACTTGAAGGTTCTCTTGGGGTAACTGGCAGGAAATGATCAATGTCAAAGTGCATGAAGAGGTTCCAAAAACTTCTAATTAATAAACTCCTGGTAGTCAGATAACTGATGTCTCCTGGGGCCACCAACCTGCCAACTGAGGGCTGCTCCTGCAAAGTGTGAGGAGTTTACAGATCCTGCTGAGAAGCTGAACGTGCCAAGAGCCCAGCACCTTGCAGGATCAGACCTTGGAGGCCAGGAGGAAAGCAGCAGTATTGCATGCTTCCCTTTGAATAAAAGCAAGCCCTGTGCTTCGGCTCTCCTGGGTTTCGGGTGGATTTTCAGGTTACGTGCCTCTTGCCACGCTGCAGGTTAGCTGTTGGAGAGCTGGCAGTCAGGCGCTGGCTTTCCTAGCTGACCTTTCCTAGCTGACCCATTGCTCTGCTCCCTGCTGACTCCGGGTGGCTTCGCTCCCTTGCTTCAAGCTGAAAAATCACCCGTGCTTGGGAGTGAGGAAGGGCACAAAGGTTGGAGCTGATTTCTGTTGGTTGCTTTGTGGTAGTACTACATTGGCTTAAAAAAAGGAAAACTGGCCTGTTAACAGAGTACTTTGGATGCTAAACTGGAATATTACATTCACTTCCCTGTTTTTGTTTTTTAAAGCTTTGTTAATCTTCAATCAAAAGCTATAAGAAATGGGATGTGTAACAAGCACAGAAAGGCTCTTACGCTGGTAATTCAAAGAAGGGCCAAAGACCAAGCTCTTGACCCAAGAAAGTATCTGCTGTGTTTGTTCCCTCTTCTGTGTAGTGCCTGCTGCGCTTGCCCATGTGGCCTAACACGGGGTTTCCCGCTTCCAGAACCAGAGCTAACCACGCTATTTCTGTACGGTCTCTGTTGCTCTTCTTGAGTGGTATCTGACTGTTTTATACACCTCCTTGCAGGTTTTCAGTGCAAGACAGGTCCAAGAAAATGTAACTGGAGGAATAAAATAAAAATCAGTCCTATTTTTATTTTTAATCTAGACTGCTGTGAGTGTACTTGGCTCTATGGGAGTATTTCCTTGGAGCTGCCCTGCAAGCACTTGTCCACATCTATAACTTCAGTCTGCAACTTGACTGGACTATTTACTTCTGTACAAATTACTTGGGCTTGACTGTCTACAGGGGCAGGTCCAGAGTCCTCCTCACACAGTGATCCAGTGACCCAAACATTGCAAAGCCATTTTTGCAGCAGCTTGTCAAATGGTTGATGACTAGTGTGTCTAATTAAGCTTTTTTCCTAGTGAAATTTGTTTAATGGGGGACATCTTATGGGAAAGGAAGATGACTCTATTGAAGGAGTAAACAGTATGGTTTTCCCAGGCTGCTGATTATAGCTTACACACACACACACCCCCAAAAAAGCTAGATTAATGTTCTGATCAGTGCTGTTCTTCTGTCTGTAAGCCTCCAACTGCTGAACTTTTGCAACCTTTTCCCTATATCTGTTAGGACATATTACAAGAAGGTATTGTGCCTCAGAAAGTGAATATTAATATGTACATGCGTATATCTCAAATCAAAGTTATAGCTTGAAGAGGGTGATCATGAGAAATAAGCAAAGCTGTGGAGTTTTATAGGCTTGGGGTTTATTTTTGTTGTTGTTTTTTTGCCTTTGCCAGATTTTGTTACTGTGATTAAGCAAGTAGTCTTCCTTTTTTTATTCTTTCTCTACTGTTAGGGAAGGATGCACAGATTGGCTAACAAGTAGGAGAGGAAACTGAGTGTGTGGAGTCAGATGGGAAATTACACTGGAAAAATGCAAGAACCTATTATTCTGTTTTACCTGTATAGTAATATTTGATATTACTTGAAAGAAAGAGATACTTGATTTCTAAAATAATGTTTCAACTTGCAAAAACCTGAATAAGCTCACTCAAGGAGGCATACACCTTGGTTTAAAAATACCCAAGAATGTTCCAGTTGAGTGATGAGATGGCACAAAACACTGGAAAATACACAGGATGGTATTTTATAATTAGGTAGTTGTATTAGTATGCAAAGACAAGACCCAAAGCTCACCATCTCTGTAGGCTTCTTTACCCTTACTATTTTCCTGGAGCCTGCATGGTAGCTGTCTTATAACAGCACCAAAAGCTGTGAAGGAGTGGGCACCAGGTAGGCATGTCTTTTGAGGAACGAGAGGACAGCAGTTGTCAGTTCCCTCCTTCGTGGTACACCTCAGCCAAGAGCCCTTCAGATGGTCTAACAGGAAGCACATCAGCAATCCTGTCACCACCAACTTCTATGAAAGTCAAGCTGACATTTCTTCAGCACTAGTGTGTTTACTGCAGAATCGGATATGTGTGCTACTCTTGGAAAAGGGCTACCTCCACTTTCTTCTCACCGCTAGAAATTATTAGCTAATGTTTAGGCCAGACTACTGAGAGGTTTGGATGTTGATCCAGGTCTCCACAGACCAAGACTTTTATCAGTAGTACTGAGAGACCTTTCTTCCCTTTGTCCCAACACTGAAGTTTTTTCATGGGGAGGTGGAAAAGGCTGACTTCAGCCCCTCGTAAGATGGGAGCTTGATCAGATCCCACCTGTCTGTTTCTCCTTCAGTGACTCCAACTGACTACTTGTAGACTCTCCTTTAGCTGCCCCTTTCATGTTAAGAATAGCCAACAGCCCTTATCTTAAGTGGAAACTGATTCTCTGCATTGGTTTCATTTGCAGGATTTTAAGCTCGAGTTTGGCCATCATCAAGGCAAGACAAGTTCGGTCTGGCATGGAGGTACAGCTACCATTGTTCAGAGCCCTGGAGACGAAGTATGGGGAATAGTGTGGAAAATGAACACTAGCAATTTAAGTTCACTGGATAAGTAGGTGACTTAACTTTTGCTGTCTTCTACTATTGTAGAGAGCTATTGAAAAGTAAATTTTTGGTAAAATTTGTGTGGAAGCTTTGGTGTTGGAATCAAGAAGATGCTTTGGATTTTAATATGTGAATTATATGTGTACTTTGCAGTACATGTACTAACTTCTAACACATTTGTGATTAGAATGGCTTTGTTTTCAAGCTAAACCTACTTAGAGGTATTTTAATAAGGTGTGGACCTTCATTTGGAGCTGGTATATTGGTCAGTGTCTTTTTTTAATTTTTTTTTTTTTTTTTAATCCTTATGCTGACAGCAACCTGTTCCTCTATTTGTCCTGTGACACTTTTCCCATTGCTTTAGGGAGAGTTTCTTTTGAGACTGACACAATTTTTGTCTCAATACATCTGTAGACTCCAATTGTAGTGGAAAAGGCAGGGATGAGGACAAGACTTTGCAGAAGAAGAGGAGATCTTTCGTACAGGCAAATGGAACTTTTGATGAGGTTATTTTGCATGTCTTCTCTTTTAAGGATTCAAACTTCTGTGAACTTCAGGTAGATCCAAGCAGGGAACTACGGTGGTTTTGTTTTTCCCTTTGAATTGGAGAGGCTGCCTGCACTGTTACAGTGCATGGTGGAAATGTTCTGCCTGTGCCTGAAAATTAAGACAAGCTTAAGGCAATCTGAGCAAGTTGTTTCTAGGCTGAAGTCTGGAGGACGAGCTGGATCAACAAAGCAAGGAGTAGCATAACTTCTTGCAGGGTCTGAGGCAGGACTTAGAACTTAATCTCCAAAACTTTGGCTGGTGTCATGTGTTTATTGCAGCTTTCAGGATGCGCTTGCATGGCGCTTCTGGTACACAAGGATCACTTGTTCAGAGCAGTTCATTGCTGTCAATTAATTCCCATAGAAATCTGGGCTAGTGAAGCTAAGGAAGCAGAGCACATTAAACCCATTGAAAGCATTACATTAGTACAGTTCTGCCTCTGGTACTGTTGCAGTTTTGGTTATGGCTGCACTGTGCTGTCCAGACATGTCCTTATAACCTTGGCCATGAAACTTGAAGTTCCAGCTTGCTTTTCATTGCCTTACAGTGAAACTAAAATACAACAGAAACTATTGCCCAAGTTCTGTGAGCACACCATGGCAATGGGCACTCTCAGCACTCTCAAGTCCTGGTTGGGAGTGTTAATCCCAAGCAGGAGGGCATCTAGCTGGTATGCTTCTGTTTGGGGAGAGCTTCACATGTCCCTGCTTTATCATCCCCTCAGTTTCCCCCTCTCTTGCTTACTAGCCTTACCTCCTGGTCCCCTTTACTGAAATCTCCTCATTTACCATGCTTTCCTAAAGCATAAACTTCAGAAGTATAAAAGATGCTGTCTGACAGCATCTGCTTTGATAGTAATACTGTTTCCCCTATGGGAACAGCATTTTGTATTCTAACTTCTGGAAGTGTTGTTGGCATTCTGTAGAACTGTAGATCCCTGGCATTTGTTTGACAGGGGATAAACTTTAATGCTGGCTAAGATGATAGAATCATAGAATAGTTTGGGTTGGAAGGGACCTTTTAAAGGTCATCTAGTCCAACCCCCCTGCAAGGAGCAGGGACATCTCCAACCAGATCAGGTTGCTCAGAGCCCTGTCCAGCCTGGCCTTGAATGTTTCCAGGGATGGGGCATCCACCACCTCTCTGGGCAACCTGTGCCAGTGTTCCACCACCCTCATTGTAAAAAGATGCTAGAGACTTCTGTGCTGTACCATCACCAAAAACTGCAGGATGGACACTGGCATTAAAGATTGCTTTTTCCCAGCTGCCTCACTGATGCCATGAAGGTGGACTGGAAATGGAAGGAAAGAGGATGTGTTCTTGGCTTTTATAACAATAGTTGATAGTATTCTTGTAAGGATTGCTCCTGACCAACTCGAAGGAGCTTGCATGTGTTCTGCTGAAGATCTTGGGATTCTTTGACTCTGCACAAGCAGATATATTTGTAAGTTCTCAACCAAGCTATTTCCTGGAATTTCCATGTATCAAGAATTTTTTTTTTCCACTATTTGCCCCTCCCCTTTATCTAGATTAGGGTTAAAAAAAAGAAATCTGTGCTTTGTTATCCAGAAGCAGAGGAAGAAATGTTTAACATCTTTGTTGGCGACATGGACAGTGGGATAGAGTGCACCCTCAGCAAGTTCGCCAATGACACCAAGCTGTGTGGTGCCGTCGACACGCTGGAAGGGAGGGATGCCATCCAGAGGGACCTTGACAGGCTGGAGAGGTGGGCTCGTGAAGTTCAACAAGGCCAAGTGCAAGGTCCTGCACCTTGGTCATGGCAATCCCAGGCACAAATACAGGCTGGGCGGAGAATGGATTGAGAGCAGCCCTGAGGAGAAGGACTTGGGAGTGCTGGTGGACGAGAAGCTCAACATGAGCCGCCAATACGCCCTTGCGGCCCAGAAGGCCAACCGCATCCTGGGCTGCATCAAGAGGAGCGTGGCCAGCAGGTTGAGGGAGGTGATTCTGCCCCTCTGCTCTGCCCTGGTGAGACCCCACCTGGAGTATTGCATCCAGTTCTGGAGCCCCCAACATAAGAAGGGCATGGACCAGTTGGAGAAGGTCCAGAGGAGGGCCAC
>JAAGAY010135442.1:0-67740 GCA_011801015.1 Ardeotis arabs | reverse complement strand
TCTAGTCTAAATCTACCTCTTTCTATTTTAAGACCATTATCCCTTGTCCTATCACCACAGGCCCTGCTAAAAAGTTTCTCCCCATCTTTCTTATAAGCCCTCTTTAGATACTGGAAGGCTGCTGTAAGGTGTCCCCCGAGCCTTCTCTTCTCCAGGCTGAACAGCCCCCACTCTCTCAGCCTGTCCTCACAGGAGAGGTACTCCAGCCCTCTGACCATCTTTGTGGCCCTCCTCTGGACTCCCTCCAACAGGTCCACATCATTCTTATGTTGGGAGCTCCAGAGCTGGACGCAGTACTGCAGGTGGGGTCTCACCAGAGCGGAATAGTAGGGCTGAATCACCTCCCTCGACCTGCTGGTGACACTTCTTTTGATGCAGCCCAGGATGCAGTTGGCCTTCTGAGCTGTTAGTGCACATTGCCGGCTTATGTTGACGTTCTCATCAATCAGTGCCCCCAAGTCTTTCTCTGCAGGGCTGTTGTCAATCCATTCAGCGTGTGAGATTTGTAGACGGCCATTTTCAAGAAACTACCTGTCCTAATTCTCTTTATGTAAAGGTTCCTGTATGCTTAATTCAGGGATCAGGATTCTGCTGAGAGGCATTGCAGCACTAATCTACAGTGACGATGGCATCTTATATCGAACCCTTGACTTCGAAAGGTTACAGTATTCAGTTCTTAGCTATCTATTTGAAATTATGCCTGAGTTTTATCAGGACCTCAAACAGGTTTACATTGCTACCATTGTTTTATCATTTCAGAGATTTTTTTAAAAAGTTTTGATGCTATGAAAATGTATTTTATTTCCTGTTGATGGATAGTTTGCATCTTTACCAAAGCTCAAGCAAGCTAATAAGCATTAGAATTATTATTTTCCACTAATCTATTCCTTTAACTTTAAAGTAATTAGCTGAGTTGGACAGCAAAATGGAACATTTCCTACAAGAGTCAGTAAATGGACTCTGTGTAAGTGCAAAAGCTGATTACTTTGATATAAAGAGGGCCATTATTCTTTGCACCCCTGGAAAGCTGCCTAACTTGAAAGTCTTATAATCTCATTTCAATAAATCCTATTTAACACACTATTCTTTTATTTTTTACAGGCAGCATCTAAAGCTGTATTCCTCTTCTCTGATATTACCCCTTTTTCATAACAGGATCCCACAGCCCTACTTATGCATAATTTGCGTAATTGTCACCAAAATGCTATATCAAATCTAATCTTTTTGCATTCATTTTCAATCAAGAACAATTAGAATCAAATGGCATAGAGTTTAATTTTTATAATCATACGGACTCATATTTGTGGCATATTTTAAGGTCCTTGCTCCACAGAAATTCCAATTCTTCTCTCTCAACCACTCATGCCTCAATAAGATTTCAGAAAGTTTAATCTTTGTCCTGAAGGGAAGTATGATGAAAAAGAGAGAGAGAAACTGATTAACAGTTCATTTTTTCAAGGTCCTGTGAACTGTGTTGTAATCAAGACAGAAAGGACAGGCAAGACAGAAAAAAATACACATTAAAAATAGAGATTTACTTGAAATTCAAAAGTAGAAATTTTTCCCACCTGATTAGAAATCCATCCTGAAAACAGTTTCCAATGGATAACTCCCAGAGCTGTTTATCCAGCTATATTTTTAATGTAATAAGCAAATGCATTTCCCCAGTTTAAATTTGGTACTATTATACAGTCTAATGAAAATTAATGCTAGCAAATCCCACTTTATATTCAATATCAAAGTCCTTTGCTAAAGGAGTTCTGTATACGACTTACAAGGTCTTCTAGTCCAGCATCTTGTCCTGTTTGCCATTCTCATAGGCTTCATATAATCCCACACATAAATATAGCAAGCTTCACCTTGAAAAGAGTAGACCCTCTGGAGCAGGGATACTTCTCTGTTTGAAGGTTATTGGAAAACTTATCTCATCTTTAGCTTCATTCTTCTTTCCAAATCTGCTCATTGGTATTTGTTGTGCCAATATTGTTCTTGAGGCACGTTAGTTTTCTCTCCTTGGTGTTTACCTTGCTGCAGTATTTTTGTTAAAGTAAGCAAGCATTGCTTTTCCAGGCATGTGGCTGTGAATCTATTTCTTTTGCCTGGCTAATTAAGCAGCCACTCACGTGGCACTTTGTCTACACTAACATGATCTATCAGGGACTTATTAGCAGCAGACTATCTTAGCTTGGGCACTCTATTAGACACTATCTGCTGCTGCAGAGAGAGAGACAGACAGACAGAGAAAGAGACAGAGAGGCGGAGGGAGAGACCTCAGCTACCAAGTTTGGAGAATGAGCAGAAGACTCTACTGCTCCTCATATGGCCAAAGGCACCTCTTCTACACCTCTCTCCCCCGCTATCACTGCTCCCAATTTTTATCCTTATTTCAGAACAAATTTTCAAACTGATACCTGGTTTATTTTTATGCCCACTTGTGAACAAATTTGTACTTGTGCCCAAAAAAACCAGTAAGGAATTTCTCCTAGAAAAGAAACAAACAAAACAGATATGTAGTGATGTTCTAAAACAAGCTCTGGTTTTGCACATAAAAAGTGAGTCTTAAAGGTATTACTTCGGAGCTGATAGTGTTTGTTACTGTTCCCAGTCTCCACGTGATTTTATGATAGCTTCCTCACACTGTACAACGTTTTGTTGAACAGACTGAAAATTCTGTGAGAGTAATCCATGTACTAGTGGATGAGAAGCTCAACATGAGCTGGCCATGTGCACTTAAAGCCCAGAAAGCCAACCGCATCCTGGGCTGCATACAGGAACCTTTACATAAAGAGAATTAGGACAGGTAGTTTCTTGAAAATGGCCGTCTACAAATCTCACACGCTGAATGGATTGACAACAGCCCTGCAGAGAAAGACTTGGGGGCACTGATTGATGAGAACGTCAACATAAGCCGGCAATGTGCACTAACAGCTCAGAAGGCCAACTGCATCCTGGGCTGCATCAAAAGAAGTGTCACCAGCAGGTCGAGGGAGGTGATTCAGCCCTACTATTCCGCTCTGGTGAGACCCCACCTGCAGTACTGCGTCCAGCTCTGGAGCTCCCAACATAAGAATGATGTGGACCTGTTGGAGGGAGTCCAGAGGAGGGCCACAAAGATGGTCAGAGGGCTGGAGTACCTCTCCTGTGAGGACAGGCTGAGAGAGTGGGGGCTGTTCAGCCTGGAGAAGAGAAGGCTCGGGGGACACCTTACAGCAGCCTTCCAGTATCTAAAGAGGGCTTATAAGAAAGATGGGGAGAAACTTTTTAGCAGGGCCTGTGGTGATAGGACAAGGGATAATGGTCTTAAAATAGAAAGAGGTAGATTTAGACTAGACATAAGGAAAAAAAATCTTTTACAGTGAGGGTGGTAAAACACTGGAACAGGTTGCCCAGAGAGGTAGTGGATGCCCCATCCCTGGAAACATTCAAGGCTGGTTTGGACGGGGCTCTGAGCAATCTGATCTAGTTGGAAATGTCCCTGCTTCTTGCAGGGGGGTTGGACTAGATGACCTTTAAAGGTCCCTTCCAATGCAAACTATTCTATGATTCTGTGATTCTAAGCCACCCAGAGTAAAGCACTGGGACATGTTAACTGTGGCTGAAATCTTGTCTTTCACAGCTGAGGGAGAACTAAAGCAAAATGCTAACACTTGATGGAGATCCTAAGTTTTGCTTTTCCAGGTCACATTTTCATTCTTTGCTTTTCAGGGACACTGCCTCAGTCAGAAATGGGAGTACAAGACAATAGCTTTAAATCTGAAATGGATTATTTCTTATCTCCTTTCAGCTGTTTGAAAGATTTCATACAGTCTGAGACAGCTGTCTAGGATCCCTCTAAACACAGGGCAGAGACTAGAACTCTCATTCCACCTGGCTTAGACACCATCCTAGAGATACTCCAAATTCTGCTGGACAAGGCTGGACTAGACCTAACTTCAATGCCAATCCTGCTTTGAGCTGGGGGTCCACTCAGAGGACTTCTGCACATTCTTTTCACCCTAAATTACTCTGTGACTGCTCTATTAGCTGCAGTGACAGTCAGCTTGGTTTTCCTTTTCCAGAACCTAAAACCAGACAAAATATCTATGGGTGTTTGCCACCACGCATAGTTTGCTGTAGCTGTAACGATCTTCTTAGTCTGCTCAGAGCTGGCCACACATAAGTCCACCTTGAAAATCAACTTAAGACCTCTTTTTCTTTATTGAAGCTCGATCAAGATAAATAAAGTATGTAAATTCACTCACCAAAACACAGAGGGAAAGGATTCCTACAAGCCCGGAATCTGAATTGTCCTGCATAGGGAATTAAATCCAGGAAAGGACAGACATACACGCTGGTCCTACTCTGTCCTAATATAAAAGGCAGCTCAATTCAGTCAGAGCTCTGTAAGAATAATACAAATCAAGATTTTTTTCTCTGGGACAGGTTGTGATGATGCCTTCTTTCTGGGCAGTCTGGACTTGCTCTGAGACCCCTGTCTGAGAATACCTTCTGCAAGGACTGCAACACTGTTTTCTAAGTCTCAGTCCAGTTTCTTTGGCTGCAGCCTAAATCCTAAGCTCTGCTGGAGCAAGGGACTGAATTCAGTTTTTCAATTCAAATGTAAAATCTTTCAGTACTGAGACCAAGCAATGGGATGTCTGCTGAGACCACGAGCTCTGCTGGCAGAGCCTGCATTGAGTGTGTGTTCTATGTACTGCTCTGTCTTTATGACTCACACCTGGATGCAAATACACACATCTATTCAGCATTTACAAAATCCTGAATATACACATACGGCATAAAATACAGCTGTATCTTAAGTGCAACCTCTGGCCCCTCAAATTGTCATTTCAAAGCGGATGCTGATGACTGCCTCCTGAAGTCTTAAAATAGGCCTGGTCAAGGCATAGAAGGGTTGTGTGGTTACGGTCCTCCTGCAGCTGATCCAAAACCCAGCCTGCAAATGTCAAGGGGAATGTAAGGTATCATTATTCCAGAAAGACAATAACAATGATGACATAAAAGCTTTAAATAATCACAGTGCCTTTCTTACTTATATGTGTGCAGCTATCATCTATTCTTTCAAGGTGAACTCAACTCCAAAGTGCAGCTCTTAGTGGCTTAGTAAAATTGGAAATTTTGGTGAAGTCTGGGTCATGGGCAGTCTATTAATAAGTTAAACTTTGAACTTTGCTTTTTAAAAATCATTTTAATGATTTTTTTAAAAAAATTATTCTTCTTTATAATAGCTTGATGACAATTTCTTGAGTGTTTCTGAAAGACCCTAAGCTAATTAAGGTCCAACAAAAGTACATCCAAAAGATTTTAAGCTTTAGCTAGCTTTTGTAGATTCTCCCTTATTAGTCCCTCCAGATTTGTAGTGGTTCATGACATTAACTTTGGTTCCCTTGAGGTTGTTTCTTCTTATACATTCTAATATTTGCTTAGCTTGTACAAATAGCTCTGATATTTGCCTTGAAAGTTCCTCATCCTAAATGAAAATGACTTGCTGATTCTTTATTTCACATTAAAAGCTTTTCAAGGAATTGTCACCTGGGCTAGGAAAAGCCACATGGTTAACATAAGAGTAACCCCAAACCTATTCAGAGGTTAGGGGATCTTGTGTATGTTTTGAGTTTTTATTTATTTGTCATTTAGGTGCTTTTGCAGAGCTTTCTGCTTTTAGAAAAGAGCCACAGGCAGATATACAATGGAAATGATTCTGTCACTGAATTTTCTGAGCAGATTAAACAAGGAAACACTGGAGAAAGTCTGCTCCTGTAAGACATCCAGGAGAATGTGCTTGACAAAGGTATTTTTATGTTTATTTTTATTTTTTTAAGCACAAAGAATCTGACTATTAGATACTTTGAATCTCTTGGACTTTTGAAGTTTAGCATCTATATATAACTTCACTTACTCTACTTATTTATCCTCTACAGGACACAAAAGTACACATTCCTTGCAGGCTCTAAGTGCTCAGAAATATGTTTCAGATGTGTATTTGCATGCAGCATATATGTGTATATATGTATATGCTGCAGCAACAGCAATAATTCAGAAGACAAATTTGAAAGTTGCATAAACAAAAGGACCAAGAATATGGGAATATAATAATTTAAAAAATACTGCTTGTTTTTATTATTTTTCTTTCTGTGGTCAATTTAAATTTTATCTGGATCTATAGTCTGATCTGGCTTATCTTCCAGGGCCCTGAGAGTACAACCAGCCCTGACTGACCCTGCACAGGATCCCCCAGCACCCCAGCCCCCGGGAGCCCTCAGCCCTCGCTGTCCCTGCACATTACCATTCAGCCAAGAGACATCACACTGACATGATGGATAAAAGTAACCAGTTACAAAGGTCATGCAACTGGTGTCTTACTGTAAACACTTTTTTTTTATCATTTACACTTTTTAATGATCTTTCTGCTTGGCTGCTTTCCATCACTTCATATTATCACTGAAACTGACCCTGGTAAATGACAGGTAGATAGAAGGGAAAAGTGTAATGTCATAAAAGAAAATATTACCTGATGCTGAAAGTGTAAGTTTTTATTAACCACTGATCAAAAAAAAATAAATATGTGGCCTTGTTTATTGATTTTACATAATGAGTTGATCAAAGTGTTCTCTATGGTTCCTCAGACAGAGAAAGAGTTGAGCAAAAATAGACACCACAAAGAGATTTACGAGAGGCAATTATTTCTAAAACAGCTGCGGCTGAAATGGAGAAACAAGAAGACAGGCTGGTTTTAGAGTAAAGAAAATGAAGACAATCCAAAAATGAAACAGGGATCTTTGGTTTCTGCCCAAAACTTAAGGGCTTTGTTTTTCTGTCTTGGGTTGAGCTGCCACTTTTCACTCCAAAATAATGTTTCTGTTGTTGTGCTTTGCTTTAAATGTATCTGACTGCATCATTTTGTCACTGAGTAGCTTTTGTTGATTCAGGAGGCTGCTGTTTGGCTCCCTCTCCCACTGCACAGGTGAATTTTTAAGCTTTGTGAGTCTCAGTGAAGTCCAATTGCTGAGTCTGTCTTTGGGCTTTTAAACCAGTGCCGTGAAGGGTCCTCTGTCTGACACCAATCTTGAGGATGAGGAAGTTCTAATCTGACTGTCAAAGTCCTAGGACTAATGCCTATCTTCCAGATGTATACCCTGAGGATGCTCATTTTCCAGAAGTCCAGGCATGTGATTACTATGATTTACAATACACCTCTCCAAGTATACAGAGTAACTGAAGCTCCTGAAAGCCAAATGTCTCGACAATTTCTACTACCACTGCTCACAATTACAGCCAGAACAAAAATACAGAGCAGAAAAACTACACATCCTCCTCCTCTTTATTTTTGTCTTGTATGGGGCGTTGTCAAGAGGCCTTCCAAGATGTACAAGATCACCCTCCTTAGCTCTGTCTCACTCTTTCCTTGATCCCCCTTCTTATCACAGTGACCTTATAGTCTCTCTGAAGTAGCTAGTGAAACCTTCGTCCTTTCATGTCAGTTTTTTCAGATGAGTCTTTGATCAATCCTAACAGCTGACGAAAATGTATAGTTGCTTAATCTTGACTGGCTCCTTCTTTACCACATTGACTGTACAGCTTTTGCAGATCTACTCAAAAATGCATGAATCTCAGCAGTTCACCCATATGATTCTGATTTATTCAAATGAAATAAACATGCTAGGCTATTATTTATCTGTAGCCTACTCCCAGGTGGAGCATCCCGGGAAAGGTGTTAAACTTTTGAGGACAGGTAACAAACAGAGCAAGATCAGGAAGAGAAATTTCAAGGTTATACTGAAAGGTTAAATCAGTATACTGTATCACACTTTATATCAGAAAAATACGAAAACCTCACTTCTCTCCATGCATTGTGAAAGTGAGCAGAAAAAAACTCTACACTGGTCAAGATCACTGCTCATAAGTGAAGATTACTGAAACAGTGAGTTGAAGCTTATCACAATGATGAATATTTAATATAACATCAGGAAAGTTAACAAACATGAGGAGAATGACCTTGAAAGAGACCAAGAGAGAAGCATTCTAATTCAGGCTCCTATCCTACTTGAATTAACACTGATCTTAACTGAAATGCTCCAGTGCTGTGGTGTTGCAGCCCAAGTCTCTTAAGGGATCAGTTACCTACGCAGTGACTGTCAGCCAGGGAAAGTTCATTTCTCCCTACTGAATTCCCACTGATTTTCCAGAAGTTTTTTGATTCAGGATAATATCCTGGCTCCACTGAAGAAAATAAAGAGTTCTACTATTATCTTTGCTGTGAATAGGACTTTTCACTGAAATTTCAGAAATATAGTGGGACAAGAACTATTATTTTCAAATATAGGAAAAGTAACATCATACAGGGCACCCAGTAGGTCTCAGATGGCTCCCAGCTTGCAAGAGCGATAAAAAATGATCCTCCCTCTTTAACATGTAGGCAAGAGTAGCAACATAGGGTCATTTTCCAGCCTTAGAAGTTGCTGTGAAGGAGAACTGGGGCACACAGTTCCCTAAAGGTGACAGGCATTCCTCTATAGGAATGTGTACAAGGCGATATGGACACATGTTGTGATCACAAAGTGGGTGAACTCCAGCCTATTAAGAGCTGCTATAAGAGAAAGAGGAAAGGTGGGCAAGAGAAGGAAGTTACTTACATGTGGTTTTGGTATGGCTTGTCAAAATAAAGCCCCAACCAGTGCTTCTTTGAAGAAGTCAGTTTAAGGGGCCCTCCATAGAGTTATGATCTTTACAGTACTCTAATTCTGAATAGTAGTTTACTGAGAAATATTAGATATTAGGTATGTTACCTCAAAGTTCTTATAATCTCAACCAGAATAAATACAGAAAGAGGAATCAATTTCCTGTCAAGTCTCCAGGATTACATTTTGCCCAGTTGTCAACAGAACATGTTTTGCAGAGCTCCTAGAAAAAAAGCACTGAGGTTGAAAAAAAAAAATCTGTATGAGAATGACATGCTAGAATGAGATTCAGCATATTTGCACTTGCAACCTACTGCAACTGCATATTAGCATTAGTGCAGTTTTTAGTTCACTTTAATTAACTGATTTTTGACAGTGCTCTACTTCATCTCCCAGCATCCTGCTTCCCTAAGTAAAGCCCTAGCTAATAATCACCATGACATTTTTCTAAATTTAACTCCCATTTTATCAAGTAGTTACTATAGCAGAGGGGATTGAAGATAGATTTTGAGAACAAACATAGAGGAAAAGAGAAAAGAATGTCTAAACTTTCTGGAGGATAAAAGTTGCTTCAAGCTTGAGAGGGAGACAGTGATCAAAAGAACTGTCGCAGTAATGGGCAGAGTAAAGGCATTTAGAAAAGTAGGTGTAGTGGATACAGCATAGATCCTTAGAAAGAAGGCAAGATGAAGATTTATCCAGCAACACCCTGGTACAAAGCTGCAAAGGAGAATTTTGGCAAGGATTACAGTAAACCAAAATGTATTTAAAGAATTTCTCCATTTCAGATTTTAATAGCAAAATTTGCACGCACTACATACATATGCAGAAAAAAAAAAAGCCCACAATCTTTGAAATTAAAATTGGCAATTGTTTTGCATAAAAAGTTGCAGATCTTTGGTTAAGTTTTCAAATAAGCTCCTAAAGTTTCTGCTTGGTGGGGTTTTTTATCACTGGCATCTGAAACAATACCTTGAAAGAAGGGAGAGGAAAAAAAGGAACATTTGAATTTCATCTGCTGCTTTCATTCACCTTTTGTCATCATATTTAGCAATTATATAGGGCTGTAACTGAGCCAGCCATAAAAACAATATTACAAATATCTGAAATGACAGGGACCCTCCTGGAAAAAGGTCTTGTTCCTTTAGGGAAAAATAGAGTTTCAGTATGAATTTAATCGAGGTTAATTGCAGTTGCTGCTCAGCATTTTGAAATCCTAAACAAGAAAACAGAAATCTAACAACTGGCATTTAGTTTTGAAAAATTTTGCTTTTAGCTGTATAGTCTTCTCTTACACCTTCTCTAACACCTTTAGCTTTTATAGTGTTCTTTTTATAGGAAATTTTGTGACATCTTATTATGTCATTGACATAGGTTTGCTAGCATATAGTATGGCATCCATTTCAGGCACAGCTATATATGAAAGAATAGCAGAGAGTGAAAATTTATTAATGCATTTGTTTTGCAGAAAAACGTAGTTTTAGGCAGAAAAGTAATGGAAAGTAACAGTAACATTTTTTTGTGATGGCAACTAAATATATTTTTTTTCCTTCCCTATCAAGCAGTGACTCAGAAAAGGCATGCTCCTCTGAGCTTTTCTGGTTGACTTTGATGGTCATACTTTTAGCTCTCCAGTCTTGTAAAGCATCATCAAAGGTAGTAGGACGAGTTATTTCCCATTGAGTGTTCAGTAGTCACTGGTGTGGAATAGTATGTATTCCAGAATGTCCTGTATTTATGAGAAGTTAATGATTCCAGTATACTTATTTAAAATGCCTATGGAGGAATGTGAGAATGTGGGTGAGATAGGATAATGATAGTCAAAAAGGTAATTCCTCTGTTATACGAAAATAGCTTCCAATAAAACGAAGAGCCTCTCATGGGTGACTAGGTGAGGACATTCAGAGGAAAGGGTATGTTGTTGTAACAAAATTTGAAGTGAAAAAAGAATACTGACTAGAGGTTTTATTTCTTCAGTAGAATTTGTTTGGAGTATTGACCTGAAGAACTGCAATGACAGTATACCATTGAATTCCACAACAAAATACAGCAAATCCTTAAGGAACATCTATCTTAGTGCAACAGAATTTTAGTATTCTATAAATTGATGCTCCAGAAGTTGAGTTTAGGAGAGTTTCTCATTAGAAAAGCAAATAGTTCCAGAAGCTCACAAATATGCTCTAACTTGCAATGGATTTGTTTTTATGGATTGGTTTATTTTTTATAATGAATACAGCCAAAACTGCAGCTAGACTTTCAGCCTAATCATCCCTAACTAGGCATCAAAAAGTGTACATGAGGGAAAGAGTACAATTATCTTCACTATAAGAAAAAAATTGGTTGCATTTTGGATCTTTAAATTATAGACACAATTAATTTACACAGAAACCATATGCTGCCCAGGTATCTTTATATGTATTTCCTTCAAGAGAGGGAAGACCATCAATATTAATAACAAGCTAGTGCTGCCACCTGTAGCAAAAGAGACCTTACCTTTTAGCCTTTGTCAAGCATAGCACAAATTGAGTTAGATTAGGAAGAAAATAATAGATAGAATTACAAAGTAGAAGTGGAAGTAGGAAGTGGAAGTAGAAAGTTGATGACCATTCACCAAAAATTGCAAATGAAATATATGTGTGACAAGAATAACTGTTTTTCTAGGTTCCTCTTCATCAATTAATTTCTTAGATGTGCCACAAAAGTAATAGTTAGTAAAGTAATATAAATCACATTCCTCAAAAGTCTTCTTTTAACCCTGTGAATCCCAAGCTGAACATGATGATAATGTCAAAAATATCCTTAAAATACAGCTAAAAATTACTGTTTTAACTACATATTTCAGATGTACTCATGTAAGTTATCTGTATCTTAGTTCAGAAAACCATTTTCCAAGTTTCACATACATTTATTTATACAAAAGTGACGTCCATCATGGTCAGTTCTTCAAATCGACAGGCACCAGGGATCTGGTAGATTTAACATGTTTATTTGGAAAACTGACCTTACTCATTCTGTAGAGTGTCACCAATCCCTGGATATCCTAAGTTTCTGAGCTACAGGACAATCGAGTTAACGACTGTTTGAACAATATGCTGACATATAGCCAGCATCAAAAGCGACTGCCAATTAGTAAAATACACTGACGAATTGCACTCTCCCATGCTTCTGGGACCTTCAGAGATCCTAGTAGAACTTTAAAAGATATGTTAATATACACAATCCTTATTTCCTCAATGCTAGATGGATGGTGTATACACTAGTAGGTCTGAATTGCACACTGGGAATTCCAAGGCCCTAAGAGAAAAATATTTTTTTTTCAAAATCTGTAGGCGAAATGCATCGATAACTTTATGGCATAGAGGTTTTCTTGGCATAAGCCTAACCACTATCCTTAGCAATAAGACACAGCACAGTTTCTTACCTGGTTTTGTAGCTTATGAGATGATGCCACAATTTAGTGATTAGACATTTCCTCCGCATGTGTAGCTTTGCTTCACACAAAGAAAGACAGAGAAGGATGAAAGCTCCTATTAATGACATGATAAATGTAGCCAATACCTGTGAGAAGATTGAGAAATAGCACTTTCTACTGAAAAATTGTAATAGGGGATGGAGACTCAAGTTGAAAGGAATCAGTCTCCAATGCAGCAAGGCCATATATATACAGGCAAGATGCAAATGGATTGTCTTGAGTCATGTGAAATGATTCTAAAGCCCACAATACTTTTTATGACATTTTAGTAGCAAATGAAAGAAAAATATCCAGAAATTAAACAGGTTATTAATGAGCGCGCACTACTCATTATATAAGTATTTTGTAGGGAAAGTATTTGTTTCTACAGTTGGAATGGATGACTACAGTTTATATATAATTAATTATCAGACAGAAATTAGAAATATTCCCTGTTCCAATGCTCATGCTTATATAAAAAAATCAGAACTCTTGCAGTCAAAGTAAAGGGAATAATGATTGCTACTAACAGTAGTAATATTCATAGTGCTAGTGTTTTATATATATTGATTTTTCTTTATATTTACATGAAGAGAAACATAATTGTAGGAACAGATTGCTTAGATCAATCTTGAAATCTCTACCATTTCAAGTCTTTAAAAATAAGCTGGGCAAACCTCTGTCAACCATGATCCTATCTTGAAGAAAAGAATAGACTCTAGGTTTTCTATAGCCTTAGTTTGTGATTTCACAAAATTACTTGCGGCAATATTACCTTGCTGCCTTCCTGTTCTGCTTATCTCCCTCTGCCTTTCATTTCTCCTTCCTATTTCTTAGCCCTGGCTTAGCCTGTAAAACTGTGTGTATGACCAGCCTGAAAACACACAGAAACCTGAAACAAAATAAAATCTTTAAAAATATATATATATTTTTTAACAGCAGATGTACTTTAAACTGTTACTGTTATTGAACACTTTGTTTTATAAAATCACAGCCTTAGTTTCTGTGATACTGTGATTTTCCATAATAATTTCATAGCAGTACAGGAATTCTGAATTTCTACAATGCATTCTGAGCCATCACGATTTTCTTAGCAAAAGGTTCACATAGAGCTATTTACTCTGTAAACAACATGGTTAATAACAACAAAATCCAGCCTATATTCAGCCCATAAAACAGAAACTATAGCTTGTGAACCATTTGTACAAAGAACATTTGTTATATAGCTCTTCCTGCAAACTGAAAAGATAAGCAAAATGAGACAGCAGGTCTTGTTCAACAAGGCCTTTCAGCAGATGTCCAATTTAAAGCATATGAGCAATTCCAAAACCAAAGCACCTACTTGTACACATAAGGATTTTGTTGAATATCCTGCAGTAGTGGGAATGAAGTGAAAGATGCCATAGCAACAGTAACTCAGAAAGCTCTTTCTGAGGAAGGAGGAATTAACACACTTTTCCATACTTAATACAGGTCTCTCTGTTTATTTTGCAAATGCAATTTACAATAAATTTACTAAGTCTTTTAATTAGGATATTCACACATAGCATTCCCTGAATTCTTAGGGTGGAAATAGCAGGTCATCATTATTCCATTGACTTCACGCATTAGTTATAAAGCAAGAGAATAAAGAAGTTGGTTTTTTATTTTTTTTTCTCAGTAAGTAAGCAGGGTACATCAGCTGGCCAGTATCTGCCATATTAATAGTTTTTTAAGCCTCAAACTTGCCATCAGTTATAAAAATTAATAGTACAGAATGTTCCTTGGAAATTTGCAAAATCTGGGAAGGCAAGACGCTCAGCGTATCTCTTAAGAGTGGCTGAAAGAGCATTGTGCCTGTATATCATTACTATAACTTTGTTTATATTTGTGTGAAAATAGAAGGATACTTAGCTTGTATGCTTGCTCACTACAACATTCTTGTTACTCTTGAAGTCAGGAACAGATAATTTTATTTTGTTGTCCTTTAGTAAAAATGCACAAGAATAAAAACTTTATCTCTGGTATCTGTTGCTGGTGATCCATTGCACCAAAATAATCTAAATAGTTATCATATTCCCTCTACATTAAGTGGAGAGGGATGAGAAACCTCAGTCCATCCAAATATAAGTGTCTCAGATAGGATGACATTTTCTATTTGTTCACGTACACTGAATGTTGAAGACTAAATGACTACATAAAAATAGATGCTTAAATTTTAGGCCTAGGCGAAATATTTGGACATTGCTTTGATCATTGCTTAGCCTTTACAATGATATTGTCATTCCTGTGCAGAGAAATCCTTTGACCTCACAGGGACTTTTGTACACAAATGAAAGTTCACTAATCAGTGTAAGTTTTATACAGATTACCTTTTCATTTGTGGCATTTTCTTAAATACTTTGGAAACAGTATTTCTGATGGTATTTATGGCATATATATGCTAGTAGATTTGTGCTCAGATGGGCTATGGATAGACAAATCTGATTGAAATTAACATGAATGCATTAATAAATAAACAATAAGGACCATGAGGCATCTTTATCTTCACTAACAAAGAAACCAACAATGCTACTATGTGAAATGAGATGTTATTTACATACAAACGTCTGAAAGGATCAAAGGCATGAATAACAGCACCACCATTTTTCAATACATTCATGGGAGAAAGCTGTCACAATGTCTTTATTTTTGCTGCTTTTTTTACTTCAGCCAATGTGTTATTTTCAAGATCTTTATATTTTCTCTTGCAGCAGTTGCCCACATGATTAAGCAAGAAACACAGGTGAAAAGGTGTTAATTTACTAACAATGAGATGTGAAGTTCAAATCAGAATTACATTCTGGGGAAATTAATGCTGAAATAGTAGGCAATATGTTCCAATGAACTTAATGGCGTTATATTACAGGGAAAAAGAAAAGCTACATTTAGCTGAATTACACCCAGACCTGCAGAGATCTGTGCACCTGCTTCCCTTCTGACATGTGGGAGTCCTTTGATTATCCATGTGAGTTGAGTAAGCATATGAGTAGCTATTCATCACCTCAGAGCCTTAAAGAGTCCTTTGTTCAATATTTACAAGTGCTATTCACTCCTAAAGGGGATTGGTGTCACTTAAGTCTTCAAAATATGTCTCCAATGCTGTGTAGAGCTAGGCAGGATTTGACCAGAGAAGAGTTAGAATTGAGCTTTTTTTCTGCATTCGTATCAGACAATGATTTACCATACATTTCATAAAATGGACATTGCTATGCCATTTCCATTTTCACCAGGGTTGAATTTTCATCTAAAGCTCCCTCCACTAGATCCTTGTACAAAAGTGAACTTCACTACAGTTTTGAAACTGTACTGCACTAGATACATCTTGCTAAAATGAAATAGAAACTCCAATTTAATCAAACTTAACAGTAATTTGAACCATGAAACAGATGAGTGACTTGGAAAAATGCCTGCTTGTATATATTGTCATGGGTCATGTCTTGCAAAATATGGGGGTTTAAAATTCATTTTAAGAACTGCACCAGTGGTCAGCATTTCTCCTTTCATAAAGTGTTTTCACTTTTTACCAAGATGTGGGATGTCTGTCTCTCCTAGGCTCTTTTACCCTTACCAAACAAGCTTTAACAGTGCTTATATGAAGGTGTAATATGCAATGACATCAAATAGTCTGCATTCTAAGACTGGAGATATGAATTGTGAATAATCTGTGTCAGCAATTAAGTTTACAAAAGCAGGTAGGTCTGTTAATCACACTAC
This sequence comes from Ardeotis arabs, assembly GCA_011801015.1. Lineage (NCBI taxonomy): Eukaryota > Metazoa > Chordata > Aves > Otidiformes > Otididae > Ardeotis > Ardeotis arabs. The sequence continues at coordinate 51,876 of JAAGAY010135442.1, read as the reverse complement.
TAGTTACTGTGTCCCTGTCTGGCCTCAGTAACAGTATTGCTTATTTAATAGAGAAACAGAAGAGTATACAAGGCAAAGTTGTCCCAAATAATAGGAGTCAAATACAGTGGTGTTCTGATCATAATATGAAAATAACTCTTTTTGGCAAGTGTCTCCCCAAATGTGTCTTCTTGAAACTTTAAGTATGCAGATGTTCTCCCTCAAAAGTCACACTATCAGGTAGTATCTGAATCTGCTGGAACTTCTAGAGTTCAGTCCATTGCTCAAACCAGTTTTGCTGTTGCGTAAAGGACACAATAGGTGTTTGCGGAATTGGCAGCTCTGTGGGGAGATCATAGTTATTTTAAAATAAAGTCAATTTTCTCAATGGAATCCTAATTTGGAAACACTCACTCAAGTTACCGCTCCTGTGTGGAACCCAGTAAACCATACTTAAGTCTCAAAACAACACAAACAATTGAGAATATACCTGATCCAGTAAAACCTATTTTTGACAACTGGATAATTGCAGTCTATCTTCATTGAACAACATACAGTTAAGAGTTGGAAGGACAGCTACACATTTATACAAATCTCAAATATGAGTATTTATGGAGGAAATTCTATCAAAAAGAGTAAAATTCCCAGTTTGAATTCCTCACCCTCATCCAGAGGTGCCAAAAGACTATTAAAATAATTTATGTTCCTATTTCTGATTAGGCCTTCAAAAAAAAGCAGTGAATTAAAATGTAATGCATTTAAGGGGTCTCTCCACTAAATCTAATAGAAGTCTCTACTTAATTCATTGCAGGTCTGACCTGCAGCATCTGTTTAACCCTACCTAGCCTCAGGTACCCAGCTAAGGCACCTAAACTCAAAGCATATTGTCCATAACTCCTTATCTAGTCAAAGAAGACACTCATACAATTTTATGACTGCTGATATTCCCCATCCATTCACTTCATAATAACTATGCCAGTATCTTAGGCACATCAATTAGATGTGTAACATTAGATGGGATGAAAAAGAGTGTATGTAAATAATTTATGCAAAGCACTCTTATACATTTACTCTTCCTTCTTTCATTCTCCCTGCTCCAATATTTATTTCAAAATGCCAGAAATGTGCTTTAATTATGTATAAGGTAAAATTTAAGACTGAAAACAGAATTATCACACTAACAAAAACAATACTGCTGTTCCACAAGTTTTGTGATATTTATTCCACATGGTTAAGTGAACATATTCAAATCTTCTCTGTGTATCAAACCAGAAAAAACAACAAAATTTTTCTTCTGAAAAAGGAAAAGTAGGAGACTGTCATAGTGTCTTAAAGATTCCTTTCTGCAAAGTCAGCTTTACATTTTCACATCAACAAGGAGTGAAAACAAAATATGAATCACATTATTCTTACCGGACATATCTTAAGATCATAAAATCACCATGTAAACCAGTTGTCAGGAAAGACGTGACAAAGCCAGGGGGTCAGAAACACACAGAAGATTTTGCAACATGCAGCACCACCCATCTCACATGTTAGTTACAATTTTCTGTGTAATAGAAATTACTATTAATCTTGTTAATAAGCTCTATGAATTCACTACAAAGTAACTTTTTTTTTTAAATGAGGGAGAAAACCCCACAGATTTTTGTTTCTTGCACATAAAGAGGCAGAATGTTCTTCAACATACTCTGTTTAAAATGTTGACATTTGTAAGATCCTGTGCATTTGTGATGAACGTGGTACCTTATTTTTACGTATATCCTACTTCTTTAATAAGTTTCTATCTATTAGCTTGAGAATGCAGGCATCAATTTCCAATCTATTGCTTAGTTTGAGTGTGGATTAGCACTCATGCTAATAGGTAGGTTGATATGAGCATATATAGGACAATACATAAGAATTGTATATTCATCTTTTGTACGCTGCCTATGTGAAGTATAGCATATATTTTAATGATACATTATTTTATCCTTCAGGTTAATTTATCTCCATAACAACAGCAAAATAAAATTAGTAAGACATACACTTATTATCTGGATCCATTCAGACTCAATCCTGCAAATATTGTTTTCATGGCATTTAAATTAGCTATCATATGATTTAATCAAGACATGAACTCAGGAGTACTCGACAAACAAATGAAGCTAAGAACAGATATACGTAAGTTTGAAGACTGAAACACTGTGTGTTGGCAGGGTTGAGCATGGTACTTCCACTATGTAGATCTGTTAGTACATACCATTGATTATGTCACAAAAACACATAAATTTTCCAGTCTGAGCACTATAAAAAGCAGTCAATCTTCTAGACACCCAGCAAATGCAATGATTTTTAAACACATGGCATCATCCAGATTCTTGTTCAAATCCTGTTGGTACACATGTGTGAGTTTAAATCAAACTAAAAAGTTACTTTCCAAAGTAATTGACATAAACCATGGTTCATTGTCTGGGGTAAAGATATATATATTCTCTAAGGCATATATTAAGGATCTCTGGGAACACTGGAACTATTGTTTAGTACTTCAGCATTGAAATACAGCTTAAGCACTCATGCAGCTATTTGTACCTAGTCACTATTTTTACACATGGTTTAGGCTAAGTAGACATATTTTCAATGCATCAGCTTCAGAAAAGAACAAATTCTACAGCTGATGCATTGGTATCTTCTCTGTCAAACAGATGTCGTTCCATATGCCTATGATAATCCTCTAGTCAGACAAGGAATTGATTTTGCCTTTTTAAAGTAGCCTTAGACTTGGGTTGCTTAAGGGTAAAAGTGTCAGAATTATGTTATCTTCAATATATGTCTCTCAAGTATTTCAGAAAAGGTATGAAATGTGTTTTAAGTTACAATTCCCCAAAGGTAAGGATGTACATGAAGAATGTTTACTAAATGAAGGCGCAATAATATACTATGAAACATCCTAAAATACACTCTCAGCTGGTGCAAACCTTTGTAACTCATATATTAAAAAAGGACTGATGTCTTCCTTGTTAAGGAAAAACAGGTATAAGAGTAAGTCACAGAATGGCGCATTAGTTGATTATTGGTATTGTCCTTGGATATGTATTCAATAACTTGTGCACATCTGAGATGTTACCATAAATATATCACAAAATGGCTCCACGTTCTTAGGCAGTGTGTTTTCCTTCTTTTTCTTAACATAACATTCTAATAAGTGTACAGAAAAGAATTAAGAGTCATTTCCAATAAAAGTAAGGGTAAGTGGAAGGAAGATAGCTGTGGCAATTCAGCTTAACTTAGCACGGAGACAACATGCCTAACGGACTGTAAAGCAGTAAACTGGTCACTGGGAAGGTTTGAGATGTGGAATTAACCTGCAAAAAAAAAAAAAAATCCATTTCAGAAATGCAACCAGAAGCATTGAGCATTAAACACTGATAAAATTATGGTCAGGAGTTAGCCACATGAGATTTTGTCAAAGGCCTGTATATTCTTTTATAAGTCAAGAGAGCTATATATCAACTATGAAATAATTATTTCAGAAATAATTTAGAGCATGTAAAAGAGTACATCCAGTGACAGCAAACATTAGTGAAAATTGCACATATTAAGTTGTTCTATGTTGATGCTCATTAGCCACATTCTTAGTAAATGGGCAATTCACATGAGGTCATTTTCTTTATTACTTGGCTTAGTCCCTGAAGTACCAGCAACTAGCAAGTAGTATTTAAAGCAATATGATCTAAAGGCGTAATCTTCTCCTGCAGACATTTTTAGAACATTTCAGTGAAGTTGAGGAAACTGACTGTGGTCACAGTTTTTAGCTTGGGAAAAAGGAGAGGGGGGGAAAAAGGGAATTTGTTTAACCAGGAAGAGAATGTATTCATACTAATACGTATTTCTTGAACAAAAACTGATCTCACTGGTCTTGTTGCCAGACAAAAAGCCAATTTCTTGTCAGTCAAACTTTTTACACTACTCCTGTCTTCCTCTGTTATGCAGTACACTCACCTTTTAGTATAGCACTGTGCTCATCCCATCTGTATGCCTCAGCAAAACCAGTTCTTGCAGAGAGGAATGCCTCCTCCATTTTCTGTCAGCAAAGTGAAGAAATAAGGTACAAAGATAGCCTCTACTTCCACTCAGTGTGTCAAGGTTTGAATGACTACACAAATGAAGATGTTGGAAAAACAGTCTCAATGTATTATCTTCTTTTGGAGAAAATGAAGAAAGTCTCCTGAAAACAATTTGTTTAAAGGGCTTTTTTTCCACTGAAAATCTGTATTTTTGTGGATATGAGTTTCTCTGATGTGGACTTTGCTAAGGGAGATGTTAAAATCTATGACAATTTACTTCCAATTTGCAGTTGAGTGAAATGACTAGAGTCTTTACAACCAACAAGCATGGAGGAAAAACTGTAAGTGTAATTTGTTCGATATCTGAGACAATCAGGCTACATGTGACTATGCCAAGGTGATATTGTAATGCATATATGCACAGGTTAAAAAATGGCTTCATCTAGATTACTGATAAATTCAAAGTAAAATGTAAGCTTATGCACACCAGGGCATCTCCCACAGTTTGCACTAGACACAGACAGAGGAGATGGGCACTTTAGAAGCAAAAACATGTTCCAGATATCAAGAGGAGAATGGAGAAGGGTGCTTAACATTAATGGATGAAGGCAAAAAGTTGTAAAAAAGAAGTACAAAAGTAGACTGTGTTAACTGTAAGCAGAGATTTAGATAAAGATAGCAGCAGGGATATACTTAAGAACTGAGAATGAGGTATTGAACCGCATACGGAATGAAGGAAAAAAGAAAGAAGGAAGAGATCACAGGAGAGTGGGATGGAATTGTGATGATAAGGATAAAAAGTAAGATTAGATGCTGAGATAACTGAAGACGGAAAAGTAAAAATACATGCAGAGAACCTAAACATAAAGAAAATAAGGCAGAAGTGCTATGGATTTTTTCTTTTTGTCGTTATAATAAAAGAATGACTGACACTATCTGATAAAGAATGAGTGACACTATCTTCCATTAGGAACAACTATTTTAGAAGACAAAGCCAGGTTTAAAAAATATAACCTGTAAAGGTTTCCTAGTCTCATTTTTGAGAGGAAAAAAAGTTAAAAAATAACTTTGATAAATAAAAGATTAATTTTGCTTTAAAAAAGCCAGAAATAATAAACTGATGCATAGTTATGACTATATCTTGTGCCATGACTAGGACAGTACATTTGCCACAGCATATTTGGTGAAACAACTCTGAAACAATCAACCAACCAAAAATACCACAGACTGTTTAGAATATGCTGTGGAACTAACTGGAAATATGTTTCTGTCAAATAATGAAAGTCATCTTTTGTGGATTAGAACCTTTGAGACACTGGGCCAAAGTCCATTGAGCATCTTGTCCCTTCTGCAACAAAACTTTCTACTAGAAGAAACACTAAATTTTAGTGATTGCAAGTGGAGAAGCTAACCACTGCTGAAAAAAAGAGGAAGGGATGGAGCCGGGAGCTTTCTTCCTAAACCTATGAGAAAAGAATGGCAGAAACTGCTTTAAAGCATTATTTTCCTTAATACAGAGAACAAGAAATGGACCAGATTAAGAAGGCAGGAAATGCTTCTTGGCTTATGAATGCTGACCAAAGCCAAAACTTGCAGGAGTGAAGTTGGAATGTTGCATTAAAGGTAGTTCTCCCCTGATACTTACACTTCTGTCTTTGGTGAGAAATTTCTTTACTAAATGTCCCCATTGAACATATTGTCCCCAAATTGTTTGACCTGAAGCCCACAGGTAGATGAACAATAACAGCATTTGTATAAGCTTATTTGGAGCTTGTGTCAAGTCTATAGATCTCAGGTACCAAGACAGTAAGCACGATGTGATAGACCTGATACCAGCACTCCTGAATTCTCCAGACCATAGCCCTTCATTCTGCAGTGTCACCTTGTGAGCAGATAACCTTTCTACCCAGGTGAGCCTTTCTATCTAGACCATGAAAATCAGTTTCTCTGGTGTGTGTATGCACAGCTTTCTGCATCCTCTGCTAGTAGATGAGGCATGCAGAGCAACTCTTGTGTGTTCCCTGCTCCTTGACTGGTGAAGGCTGTGAACATGCTGAACACCCAGGATGGATACAGTGGAATGCAGGTGTGATTATATGGAAAATCTTTTTGTACTGTAACAAATATAATGGTAAGATTAAAAAGGAACAGATTCCCCATGTATCTTGGCATCATGTGCTTACCACCCTTCTGGGGTGTCTTCGTACCTTTCTGAATCCTCTAACACTTTCCCGCTTCAACCACTCACTGCTCAGTGACACACAATCTATGGTCGTTTGTGGGCAGGTATTGCTGATAAAATTACACCTTCCCTGACCGTCTGTATCCTTTTAGGCTTTTGTTATGTGGGTTTTCTTGTTTGCTGCTTTGCTAGGAGGTGACAGGATACAAGGGGAAGGGAAGGAGGCAGGGAAGAAATTTGCTGTATAAGCAGTTGCCATGGGTCAGGGCAATGAAATTTCATAAGGGCAGGGGAGACAGGGAGGAAAGTTGCCTGATCGGGGCCTGCAGGAAGGACGTCACTGCTGTGAAAACATCCCTCTCTGCACCGAGCCAAGACCTGTGGTTCCAGCCCCTACAAGGGAAAGCCTGGAGGCAGATGTATCATTATAGCTCAGAACTTTTAAAATCATGAGCTGAGAATGAGGTGGAAGGCCAACACACGGTAAGGATGAGAGAACAGATTGGCATGCTGCCATTGCTGTAGATGCCTCTTACAGCCTGGCTGGTCAAGAAAAGGAAGCAGATGCCTTCTTCAGGCAGCCTAAATACAGGGGCAAGCACAGTGTCTGCTGTGGTGGAAAAAACATAAAAGGCCCAAATATTCATTGTTCAGTCCAGAGCCTGTGCCAAATTTAGGCATCTGCATTAGATCTTTGTGCTCTGTAGAAGGAAATCTGTTTTCCAGGTAAGGCTGACCTTCTTCCCTGCCCACTCACCTATACTGGCTGACCTAGAAGAGTCCTCCCCACAGCAAGAAATCCTAGTACCCAATAGAGTGCACTTGATTATGTGCCCAAGATACCCCAAATTAGGAAGAAATAACTTGTTTCTTTTGTCTAGGGGGCTTAGCAGTAAGTAAGGTGTGTGAGGGAAAGAACCAATATGACTTTGCTGTCATTTCAGAGAGAAAAGAGCTATCCTAGCTTGCAAAATACTTGTTTACAAATTTCTAAAGGTAACTTACTAGCTTGTATGTTCATTCTCTTCCAGTCAGTGTTTTTACCTGATACTTCCATTTCTGCAGTGCTCAACAGTGTATCAAATCAATTTTTCTCCTTATCTTCTCCAAAAAAGGGGATTTACACTAACTCATAAGACTGATCTCTCAGGATTGTTTATTGATTGAGAGTTGGATTAGAACTGATTTGATTTTATAGTGAACCTGAACCCTGAGAACACTCTCACTGAACTAGCTTTTGATGGTGCTGGTGAAGTCTTTGTTCCATTTCTAAACCACTGTGATGGGATATCCCTGTTAATACTGGTCAGATGTTTCACTAACTTCACATCTGAAACACTCATGATGGATCATCAGTTAGTATTTTAATTTCCTATTTATTTTGGCTTGTGGTGTTGATGCTGCTGATACTTTTGTCATTATTATTATTATTAATAAAGAAAAATTCTGCTACAGGAATGAAATTCTCTAATCTAAAAGAATATTGGATGAATTCAGCTGATGACTGAGAGTATGTGAGCTATAGATGTGTCAAAGAATTAAGAAGAGGACAACAGTGCTTGACTTTCCTGATTCATTCAGTGACAGATGTTAGATTCAAGGAGGAGGGGGATGTTAGAAATAAGCATTTATTTATTCATTCCACAGTCTCCTGCAGCAAAAAAACCTACAGTAGTGACAGTGTTCACCCACACTGAACAGCTTAGAAATGCCAACTGATGCTTAAAAAAAAAGCTGATTGTTCTGTTAACATGGAAACCTTTCATAGAATAATAAAGGAAAAAATCATCTACCTGCAGGGGCTTACTGGCTATACAGTATGACACATACGATAGCACATTACTGCAAGTTTTTTTAATTCCAACTTGAAGGTCGAGATGGCAGATATTTTTGCAGAACTGCAAGCCTAGGACTCTCTGACCCTTTTCAGAGGGCTGATTGTGGCCCAGTATACTAGCATGCTCATAAATAAAACTATCATTTCTTGGCAAAGAAAGAGGTGCATTTTGTCCTGAATGTAGATGTTACATCTAGACGAATGACCTCCTCACCTCTCCAATCCCTTCCTAGAATTAAAGCTGCCACAGGAGGTGTCACTAGTAAAATTATATCAGCCCAAGGTCAATTATAATTCCCTTACTCTCCTCAGTCTCTGCAGAGCTAGGGAAGGACGATCACATGGCTTTAGCATCCAGGAGTTCCTTCCCTTTGTATGTTTTAGGATATCAGAGTTCCTGTTCCACTGTATCACTGTAAACTTTTATGATCTTGGTGGGGGAAAGGAGGGTGCATTGGAAAGAAAGCCTTTCCACCATATTCATTCCTTTTTTTTCTATTTTTTTTTTTAAGAGCTGAACGTATGTTTCGCAGAGAGAAAGGTCTTAAAATCTTACAACTTGCAGGAATCTTTCCTCTGCTGGAAACCCTTGCCTTCACCCTCATCTGAGGACCACTCCCGGACGGCAACCCTGGGGAGGCTGTGGGGGTGCCCGCTGGCAGGACTGGGATGAGAGGAGGGCCAGGGGGAAGCTGATGGTCACCACCAGGAACTGCTGGCTGCCATGTCTGGGAACAGTGCTGGTGGTGGCATGGCACACGAGCTGTGAGCACCCATGCAACCTGCACTATAGCTCTGAGCTGCGAACAGATAGCCATATCAAATCTGCTTTTTCCAACAGTTGGGGGAGATCTGTAATTATCTGTTTAGACTCTTACACTATCACACAGCTATGATACAGGTGATAATGACAATGAACTGTGATCTTCTCCTTTGCTCTTCTTCCCTATCTCTTCTCTGCCTTCCTTCACCAGCCATGAATATGTAGTGGAGCTCCAGAGGGGATCTGCCTAATCAGGCAGGATTGTCCTAAAAGGATAATCTGCTGGGAGAACGTGAATGTGTTCCCAAAGCAACAGCTTCCTGTTTGTATTTAAAAATGTTAAAACCTTTTTTTTCTTGGGATCATAAAAATCAGGCACTTGATGCCTTGTCGTAGTTTAGCCTCAGTTGCAGCCAGACTATGCAGTCTCTCTCTCACTCCTCCCACCCTCCGAGAGAATAGGGGGAGATGATATAAGAAAAACAGCTCGAGGTTTGAGATAAGAACAGGGAGAAATCCTTAACATTACCATTACGGGCAAAACAGACTCGACTTGGGGAAAACTATTCATTTATTTCTAAAACTAGCAGGAGAATGAGACAGAAAACAAGATAACCTCCCCCCAACCCTCCCTCTTCCCAAGCTTAACAGTATCTCTGCTACCTTTCCCCCCCTAAGCAGCACAGGGGGGAAGAGGGAATGGGGATCACGGTCAGTTCATCACACGTTGTTTCACACCGCTGCTTCATCGTCAGGGGAAGAATTCCTTGCATTCCTCCCCTGCTCCATCCTGGGGTCCCTCCCACGGGCCACAGTCCTTCGTGAAACTGCTCCGGCGTGGGTAATTTCTTCCACAGGGTGCAGTCCCTCCAGAACAGCTGCCCCAGCGTGGGGCCCTCCACAGACCACAGCCTCCTTCAGGCATGCACCTGCCCCAGCGTGGGGTTCTCCATGGGCTGCAGGTGGATCTCTGCTCCTCCGTGGACCTCCATGGGCTGCAGGGGGACAACCTGCTCCACCATGGCCATCACCACAGGCTGCAGGGGAATCTTGGCCAGGAGCCGCATTACTCCTCCCCCTCCTTCTTCACTGACCTTAGTGTCTGCAACCGTTCCTCTCACAAGAATTTCTTCACAACAGGCTGGCAGAGACCTCTCAGGATCTCTTCACATCTCATCTCCTCTCTACTTCTTGCAGCTGGGCTGGCCGAGTTGGGCCCAGTCGGCTGCCCAGCGGGAGGCCAGAGGGTGAGGCCTGCAAGGCCCACAAGGCTCGCGCCTCCCCCTCTCTGCCCCCACTCAGCTCCTTCACATCTTCTCTACTTTTTTTTCTGTTTTCCCCTTCTTAAATACGTTATCACAGAGGTGTTATCACGGAACATTCTGCTACCAATTCACTCAGCCTTGGCCAGCAGTGGGTCCGCCCCAGCCGAGTCCACTGAACAAAGGGGAGCGACTTCTAGCAGTTTCCTACAGAACCTATCACCTTAGGCCCCCCCTCACTAAACAAAACCAGAACCGTTGCCTTTCCACGGCAAAATTTCTGTCTTTCAGTAAGTAAGTCATTATTAGTGTGATTTCTTACAGAAAATCACTATTTTTAAATTCAAGCAACATCTCTCTGTATACCTGATTATTTCTTTCCATTATTCTTGGAGGACACATACAATGGCTGTCTCCTGTGAGCTCTGTAGCTTTATTCTTCAACAAAGCTCCATCATTTGCTCTGTAATTTTATATATTCATTATTCCACCATTTGATCTGTAGCTTTATAAATTCATTAAACCTCTCTGAAACACACTATCAAAACGTCAAGCACCTTGCAGCTCTAATTCACGTCTGCTCAGCATTCAGGAATTAGCTCCAGCAAATCTTCGTGAACTTTTAATTGCAGCGGGTACAAGCTATGTGCTCTCCTTGCCTGTCTACAAACATCTTTTGATACTGTTCTGTGATGCAATTGAAAGCTGTATCTTTTCTTTCTATAGCAAATCAACAGTGTTTTCATTTCCCTGACTGGCTGAAAGTGCTGTCAGTGCCCTGGAGGATCAATTAGAAAGTATTTCATTTGTATGAATAAAGAAAGATAACCTGAGCTCTTTCTCCAATGGAAAAAAAAAATTAAAAAGAATTAAAACTAATTTATCTCAGTCCTCCTTTCTACGTTAACCAGAGCTAGGACTCTGGCTCCTAACTAGGAGAGTTTTATTTTCAATTTCATCTGTCAGTAAGCCCACATGCAGTCAGTGCAGTTTGACAGCACGGCCATGAAGAGTCCACCCCTTAGACCACAAGTCCAAACCATGCCCCAGAATTTATTTGTAATAGGACTAACCCTGGACCATGCCTGACCTCAATACAACAGCAACAGAGCTCCACTGGGTCTGTGTAACTATGTGATATATCAGCATGGGAGCAGACTCCAATGCCTCTCATCCCTTAGTGTGGCTTTTTCTTTTCCACCTCAGTGTATCCCATCAGCTACATTCATCTTTTGTGAGGAAAAAATATCTAATTTGGATTAGGTTAGCATGCTCTTTGCTGTCCAGCTCTGGTTTCCATCCAGATCTCCTTCTGCAGCACCATGGCATAGAAGAAATTTAAAAGCATGTGTGTTTGTCTCAGATAGGTATCTACATCACTGTACGCTCAAACTCCATCTTCGAACATCCTATAACTCTCAGACCTCTTATATACAAAGTGCTAATGTTAGTGATGGGCCTTGTACATCCCTAAGCGTTTAACTCACTCTGGCCATTACTGCAGGAGCCCTGTGGCTGCAATACACTTGCAGACACGGCTCCTCAGAGCTTCGACTCAGAATCTCTAATGTTCTGTCTGGGGACACTTAACAGGTTACTGGATCCAGATGTCTGTCCATCCTTTTACTACTGCTTAGCTACTGCATATCACAGGCTGTCATGTTGTCTTAAATCAACAACAAGTTTATTTCATGTTGATACACCAGTCTATGAAGTATGGTAGCTATGAGAGGATCTTCTTCCCTTTGGCTTCCAGGAAGAACAGAGCAGAACGCTAGGGTTCAGGGACTATGCATGAATCTATGAAGGTGGTGACTCAGCCTTCAGTTTGAAACTTTATCTAGTGGGCTTGTTAGTAGGGTTATATCCTGGTAACTTATATGGCCTCAAATCTTGCTGCTTCCTTCTTCACATTTTTCTGCTTTACAATATTTATTTCTGTTCTTTACTTTCGTAATCCAAAAAATCTTCTACAATGTGTCTAAAATCATCCTTAGTATTTTTCCATTTGAGTTTCAGCGCTGCCTGTGACCTGAGTGGGCTTCTGAGCACATGCTCAGACATGTCTATGATTTGATAATGAAAGCTAACCTTTGGTGCCTAAGCATTTGCAAACGTGTGCATGCCTATTTCAGACTGAATTTACTGCAGAGATAACGTGTAAAATTTGTCCTTGTTGACATTAGCTGGAGGCTAAGCCATTGATTTCAGTGAACCAGAGTTTCATCCTTAACTCCTACATATAATTTCACTTAAAAATAAGAAGAGAATACTTAGTAATGTGGTCTTTCTAGACCCTTATCTATGTCCACTAAGTCTGTTTCCTAAATCAGTTCAATCCAGCTACCTAACACATAGATACTTTCTCTAAGGGTTGAATGACTGATCCTTTTTACTGATGATCAAAGTCTTAATGACTCAGCCCTGATACTGCTTTCTGACTAATACTAGGTATACTACTGCCCTTGAAAAAAAACTGGCTGAAGAAAGTAAGGCCCTGTACATCAAATGTTAGATTTTCTGTCTCTAGCACGGGTATTTTGGAACAACACACCTGATCAACAACAATGTCTTTGTGGGCATGTCTGTTGACTGGAAATTAGGAAACCATCGAGACTCATGAGACACACACAGAACTTGTGATAGAGCATAAACATCCTTGAGTGAAGCGGCCACCCAGAAACTATAAATGGAGGGTTTAATTATCCTCTGCTGTGAGCAGGCTTATTAGTAATAGCTGCTCAAGAACCCTGTCCCAGACAAAAAGGGAGCAGCTGGTTCCCCAGAAGAGACTTCTGTGGTGCACATTAAGGAAGACTGTGGAAACAAAGACTGTCAGTCATAGAAAATAGAAAACAAACCAAGGAAAGCAAAGCTTCTTAAGACTTATCATAGGGTTTCCATGAAAAAATCTGTAGCAGATAGTGCAGTAGAGGACATTATAGTCTTTGAGAAAAGAAGTGGCCTCCATGTAGAGAAGCAGCTCACAGACATATATACACAACTTCTTCTCATGTATTTTATACTATAAATTCCTGAGTTACAACTAATTAGCAGAGACTATGGCAGGTGAGATGCCTGCTCTGTCAGAAGTGGCTTACATGAATCCTAGCTGTGTCTGGTGGTCAAGCCTCTTGTGTCATATTGACAGACTAGAACTAGTTCTCCTGTTGTGGAGTTGTTATCCTTCAGCACAATAGCATTTCCTTTTCCCTTCAGCTCCATGATTTCTAGAATAGTTTAAAATACTGATATCCTGAAGCACTTGCATGCTGGTTGAAAATAAATGAGGACCATGAGAAAGGAAGGAGTACAAGGAGCTCCTCTTTATGGAGGAACAGTAATGAAAAGACGTACAACTCTCTCAGCTGGAAGAGAAATAGAGCACCTTGAATCCCTGAAATCAGGAGAAGAGGTGAAGAGAAAACAGGCCAAAACTTGTGTTTGTGAAGATAATCATAGAATGGTTAGAGTTGGAAGGGACCTTCAAAGGTCATCTAGTCCAACCCCCCTGCAAGGAGCAGGGACATCCCCGACTAGATCAGGTTGCACATAATATCCAGCTCCGCTTTGAGAAGCTATGAAGAATGACCTCAAATAAATAATTTACTGGAAAATAACACATAAAACTTCTCCTGTACTGGAAAATAGTCTTCAAAAGGTAAGTCATTTTCCACTTCACAGCAGTACTGAGTCAGCCTCTTGTTGCTTCTCAAATGTAGTGGGAATATAGAGACTGAAGGTCTAATTACATAGTTTCTCATCCTATGAATCTACCTTTCTTTTTGTTAGTATGCAAGCAGAAATTTGAATGTAAGTCTAAGGATTATCAGATCTAGTTAAAGTAAAAATATCTCTGCAGTCAATACTGCTATTTTGAAAAAGTCTTTTCACATGTAAAGCATTCGGTGTGAAATCTAAGCCTTGGCAAGTCTCCTATTGGTCTCATTTATTTCAGACACATACACTAAGCAGAAAAACACTTCAGTGAGGAAGGAAGTTAACTGGAAATGTAACTGTATGAAATATTCTTCCTACAAGATTTTCCTTTTGTATTTCAGGTTTCAGACTGAAAATTGTGTTTGTTTTTTTTTTTCCTTCTCCAAAGAGTTGTATTTATTTCATGTGTCACTTTCTTCAAAGCTAACTTCTGATATTGGAAAGAATCTTCCTGCAGACATTTTAAATTCAAACCTGATTAACTTGGTCCTTTTGATTTCATTTTTGATTGCCTACAGGTACATGATCCATTCCAATTAACTACTACAGACGATAAAAATAATCATCTTACTAGCTAGCAGCCACAGCTACCATGGTACCTTCATTTAGTACGCCATAAGAAAGTTATGCAGAAATTAGAAACTTTGGAGAAGTTTTAAATGTGCACAAATTATTGGAAATATGAGAGTAACTCCCAGCTCTACAAAATCTCTCTTATTGCTAAATTTTATAATGCCTGAGCACCACGATCTCCTAGAGAGGAGACCAGAATATGGAAAGGAGATGTACTACTGTATGTAATTCATAGTCATAAGCAACAAAAGCCTAGAACAAAAAAAAAGCCCCACATCTAAAAGAAGATACAGTCAGCCAAGTGAAATTGCTTTTGACCAACCATGTGCAATCTAAGTGTACTGAAAAGTATCTGTCTTATTTCCATTACTATTAGAAAAAATTAGAAGGCCAAGCACTTGTTTATATATGATAAATTTCTACAAAACACATTTTCTAATTCAAAAGTAAATATGTCAGACATTAAAGTATAGTTGTTTATATATTTCCATTTTATTTAGGGAATTATTTGGAAACAGAAGTACATCGTCTCCATCAGACAGGGGGAAAACTTCAAGGTCTATGTTAGACAGCACGTTGCCCTCTCAGACAGTGAAGATCACTCTATTTCAAGATCAACTAAAAAAAGAATTAGACTATGGAAAATTTTGAAAATGCCATAGCTTGTTGTTGTTGTTGTTGTTATCTTTAGAGTGAGACAGTTCTGAGGGTTTTTCATTTACAAACTGTAAATGTGAGAGGTAAGGTGAAAAAAGTTTTAAAAGGTGTCAAGCACTTTGGAAACTAAGAGAAATCATTTTGGTTTGACTACATAACATTTAAAAAAACCCACTGCCACCAACTGGAAATATCAACTGTTCTCAAAGCCTTTTGTGCAGCAGAAAAAAAAAAGGATGGATTAGAAAGCCAGAATAATGCCCCTGAATTGAAAGACAGAGTCTGTCAAAGAGCTCTCTTAGTGCTGCTGGAGAATTGCTGCTTGTACACGGGAAGAAGATGCCTGTCTAGAAATACAAGGGGTCATAAAGGCAATGCTTTTCAAAGTTCTTAAAATATTCACACTTTTTTCCCCTCTATATTGAAGTTGAAAATACCTCCTCTTGTTTGGCCTACAGGAAGTATAAGTCCATGTATTAAACAAACTAATCACGATACATATCAAGATGACAAAAAGCATCAGTCAAAAACATAGGGATTAAATCCATTATCCTCTGAGGAAAACTGCTTGACATTTGTGGCATTTAAACACCATTCTCAAATGTAGTCAAGGGATGCCGTGAGAAGTAATGGCTCAAATGGTCAAAGAAAGTAAGAGATCACAGAAACATCAGTTATAAAGGACAGTGCAGGAATGCTCAATATCTCACATAATGTGTCTTAAATTGCTGACCACCACATTTTGCACTGCTGAAAAATGATAAAATATTATCCCTTTTCCTTTCCTCTTAATTATTAATGGCACAGAGCATGGTCACCTAAGGATGTTCCTTTTTTGCACTGACTAAGGACAGTGCTGTTTTCCACTTTTCACAGATCTTCCGAAGGAACCTGTAACTAAATAACTCAGAATTTTAATGTGTATGTGTGCAGGCTGCAGTTGCTACAGTCTTACTTTACACCAATGGTGTAATACTTAAAATTATTTCATTTTGCAGCTGTTTTCCGAAGAGACTAATTTTCCTAAGCCATATGAATACAACAGAAGTCCGTGGCAGATGTGTTTTGTGACTAAGTAGAGGTTTAGAGCACTGAATTCTGACTCATGTGCAAAGAGACAGTGAAGAGGGCAGTTTTGTGTCTGAGAGAGTGATTAAACTGGTGGTGTAATTGTGAAAGTGCTACATGGAAAATATTTAAATGTCTTGGCCAAGAGCACTTACTTTGACTACTGGACCACTCTAGAAAAATCTCTCTCTTGCTTGACAGTCTTAAAACCTCGAGTGATTGCTATGAACTCTAAGAAAAAATACCAGAGATTCATGTACATCATGGAACAGATCCTACTAGAAGCTATGCTAAGGCACATGGAGGACAGGCAGATGATTCAAGACAGCCAGCATGACTTCACTAAGGACAAGTCCTGCCTGACAAACCTAGTGGTCTTTTATGATGGAGTCACTATATCAGTGGACAAGGGAAGAACTATGGAAGTTATCTATCTGGACTTCCGTAAGGCCTTTGACATGGACTCCAACAACATCCTTCTCTAGATTAGAGAGAGATGAATTTGAAGGGTGGACTGTTTGATGTATGAAGACTTGGTGGGATGGTTGCATCCAGACAGTAGTGATCAAGGGCTCAATGTCCAGATGGAGATCAGTGACAATTGATGTCCCTCAGGGGTCCAGATTGGAACCAGTACTGCTTAATATCTTCATCAATGATGAAGATCCACCTGGAGTACTGCATCCAGCTCTGGAGTCCTCAGTACAAGAAAGACATGGGCCTGTTGTAGCAGGTCCAGAGAAGGGTCAGAAAAATTATTAGAGGGCTGGAGCACCTCTCCTATGAGGAAAGACTGAGAGTTGGGGTTGTTCAACCTGGAGAAGAGAAGGCTCTGGGGAGACCTTATAGCAGCCTTCCAGTACCTAAAGAGGGCTTATAAGAAAGATAGGGACAAACCTTTTAGCAGGGCCTATTGTAATTTTACAAGGGGTAATGGTTTTAAATTAAAAGAAAGTAGATCTAGATTGGACATAAGATGTTCTTTATGATGAAGGTGGCGAAACACTGGAACAGGTTGTCCAGAGAGGTGGAAGATGCTCCATCCCTGGAAACATTCAAGGTCAGGCTGGATGGAGCTCTGAGCAACCTGATGTAGTTGAAGGTGTCCCTGCTTCTTGCAGTGAGGTTGAACTAGATGACCTTTAAAGGTCCCTTTCAACCCAAACTATTCTGTGATTCTACACAGACAGTTTACTTATTTTATTACATTGAAGTACTGCTAACGCTTGTCTTCTTTTCATCTGTCTCTTGTTGATGACCATCTTAAACCCCTTGCCTTGGCATTCCTGAGAAAAATACACTTGTATTTGGTGAGCTCTTCATATCAAAGCCAAATACATATGGTTCTAAGGAAAAAGAATGACGTTACAATAGTCCATTGTTCTAACTAGGGTTTATAACATCTGTAATATTTATCACATTAAACATTGTCAATAGTAATTCTTTTGGTTTGTTAATAAAAGCAGTTGCCATAATATTCTGTGTTAACATTCCTTCTTCAGTCTCAGCAGTGTCAAGCCATCAAGTCTGTACGTGAGAGATACCTCTTCTATAGCATTTTTTTTTTCATGCCAGGATTATAGAATTTCTTCCTTTACTAAACCCATATGAATCTTATTGCAGAAAAAGAGCTATTTGCATGGATGCTTTTAGAGCCATTTTATTGTTAATTGTGCCTTCTTAGCAGACACATGCTTTATTTGGTATTTTGCCAGAATTTGAAAGCATCTTGCCAAAGAAAAAAATGGGTATTTTTCTGTCATTTTATATGTGCAGTTCAAGTCACAGTCCTTGTTGTTGTTGTGGTTGACATTTCAGGCTGCACTGGGTCAAGTTCCAGTGGTAGTTGATATTTTATTCTTTAACATAGGCAGGTACTATTGCACAATATCACAAGAACTATCTGTAAAGATACTTCAGATCTCCCTGAAGACACAGTGGAACTAATGAGCTACTAATATTCACTGTTTTTTCTAAGACATGTGTTTAAAGCCATATCTATCTATCTCATGGATCAATACTTTAGAGTAACAAGAAAAAGGAGGAAAGTATTTTAATGATGAGACTAAAAATCCATCACTTTTCTGTCAGGCTTGATCTATATCATAGAATCATAGAATCATAGAATGGTTAGGGTTGGAAGGGACCTTCAAAGGTCATCTAGTCCAACCCCCCTGCAAGGAGCAGGGACATCCCCCACTAGATCAGGTCGCTCAGAGCCTCATCCAACCTGGCCTTGAGATGCTCCAAAATGTTGACAAAATATCTTTGAACAGAAATCAAAGACAAAATAAAACACTGAAGTAACTAGAGTCTAAAATTGGAAGATGACAGTCCTTACTGATTGTCATATTAAAGTAGAGGAAAGACCTTTATTTTTAGCTTAGTTTATGTTTGAGCTTTCATTCATAGATGCACTTCTTAGTGGCTGCTCAGCTGGACTCATTTAGCAATATTCTTCAGTAAACAAAAATAGTTATAACTCCATAGTATCAAAGGAAAAAAAAACCTAAATTAGTTGTAGGATTTATTTTGGATTTGTGGTGATATAGAAGGAAATCAGATTCAATTTGTAGATTATGGCAATTAATGCAGGACTTTCAGACCTACCTTGAGCGAGGTGTATAGGCTGCCATTGCACTGGGATCATCTACATTATGCTCAGAGTTCAGATGCCATTGTGTGAGCATAAAATGTAGGTGTCTTAATCTTTAAGCTAAATTCTAGCCAGGCTATTTTACTTAGGTTATTAACCTTGAAACTGAAAAGTGATCACTTGAGACAGTAATGCAAAAGGCCTCTGGCTCAGTTAAGGAGGGGTAAATTACAAGTTGCTTGAGATTCTTGTGTGGAATTGTGTCAACCTTTAATAATTTTTGGCTGTCATGAGATTTGCCTACTTCAATTTTTTTCTGTGATTTTTTTCAAAGCATTTTGCTTTGGCAGGTCTGGCCTGCTCGGAGGTTGGTGATGTCAATACACAGGTTTCTATCCACTTGTTTTTGAACAGAATTTATTTTATTTAGGTTCATTAAAAAAAGAGGCAAACAAACAAAGACAGCACAATTGTGGTTGTTCTGGTCAGTGCTGATTTTTTTTCAGTGAGCTTGGTTTGGTAGTTAGGGAAATAGCAGTCTTTGTTAAAACTCTAATAACTAATCAGTGTATTTGGTGTGATATTTGTTACTAACAACCTAAAAGCAGAAAACTCTGTGGAATCCAGGTCCTCACGTGAAATAAATACTTCTGACAACACCACCTTGATTGGATATGACAGTTTGTATTAGCTAAGAATATGGTTATGTTTATGGCACTACTCGCAAAAATCATTTTCTAGAGTAGGTTGTTATTTTTCACATAATGTGTAACACAGTTTTCTTTTTAAAGTAATGAAAAATTAAATTAAACTCCATGGAGTGGAATGAAATACAGGCTTTAAATTAGCAGGAAAGTAATTCTTAATAGCTTTGTCAACTCAAACAGCAGTTCCAGTTCACAAAATCTCTATCATGCTAATGCTACCCATTAATTTGGCCAGTGCTTAAAAGGCAAAAAAAAAAAGTTGACTTTTGCCCCCATAGGTTCTTTATTTTTGTCTTTATATTAAAAATATATATATATATTATATCAAGAAATGTTTTAATATTCTAATCCTAAATCCTCCTGTTCTTAGTTCCTTAAAGTTGTAGAATTTATATTCTGTTCTCCTTGTAAAGTAGTAGTGAAAAAATACTGTAAAAAGACTTGGAAGGATTGCAAAACCTGTTAAATTATGGGTCTCTTAAGACTGAACTTCAGGTAATTCTGTTCGTAAGTTTAAAGAGTTTTATGAACTGATTTTAAAAAGTAAAGTTATATAGGTACTAAAATTAACTACTGAATTGCAGGTGCCACTAACTGAATTGTCTGAGATCTACGAAATTTCTTTTCCTTGAAAGATAAATATATCGTGTGACACTAAAAAAGGCCTAAAAATTACCATTGTTTCTAAATTATGTGTAGTTGTTCCTTATTTCCACAATGCAGTCCTCAGTCTCTCTGCCATAACACCCCAAAATTTACATTGCACAATGATATCCTGCTATGATGCAATGTCATCACAGTGGAAAAAGGATGAATAAAATGGAAAAGTACCTTGTGACACAAGCAGATGGAAATCCCTACTAATGTGAAATTTGACAATTTAACTCTTCAAAACTTGATTGCACAAAAAGTCTTGAAACAAAATGAGCTTGCTTTTTTTTTTTTTTTTTCTTTTTTAGCTTCAATGATACACAGGAGATGAAGATTTCATTTAGGTTTCAAAAAAAACAAAGCCAAATCTGGCCATTAGGATCTCAGCATTTTCTGAAATCTCTGGAGTAGTACCTTGGAATTCTTTTCAGAAAGTCCTTGTTTTCCACATTAGTTATATCTTACCAGTTTTGTGAACAAAGGATGAGTTATGTGCTAACTGTTATTCACCATTGCAGAGAAATGTACTCCACAAGGAAACTGCTCTAGATTGTTCTTTGTTTTGGTTTGTTGTTTTGGGTTTTTTTTTAACAAACAAACAAGCATTCTTGTTAAGACTAAAAGCACACTTTGAGAATACCTGATATTTTGGAACAGTTTCAACATTTGCCTCTAGTGCAGAATGGTTTATGAGGCATACTCTCAGAAGTACACAGAGGTGCAGGTACAAGAATACCTGGCACATCTACACAGGAGTCTCGGCTTTACTGTACGTATGGCAGCACGTTCACCAGTGCAGTAGAGATGGGCCTCAGCATGCGTTGGCCAGACCTCTAACCATCTGCTCTCAAAGTGATATCCCCAGAGTTGTGTCCAAAAGGAAATTTGCAGGGGTGAAAGTGGGTAGTGTCCTTCTTAGGCTCTTTTCAAAAGAGAGTTAGGATTTTGGAACAGCCTAACTTCAGCAGGAAAGAAAAATGAGATCAATATGGAGGTGGGGGAGCGTACCAGGTTTTCGTCTGCCTCTACATATCTCAAGGACGTTACAGATATTGCCTTAATTTCTGGTAGTTCAGCATATGTTTGAGTTTTAGTTTACAGACGAATGCTGCTTTCAGAACATTTTTAGAGGTAGGAATACAGAGGACAAACTTGCCATATGTAGATCTGTGTTTACTTCACAAAAAATCTTGGTCTGCAGAAAATGCTATATATCTATACAGTAAATACTCATAGATTTGCAACAAATATTTTGATTTTTACTTAAAATGCACATTTGAATCATGGCCTGCTGCCTTTAACATATTAAGAATGAAATTTTTGTGGCATAGCACTCCACTAACCTTTCCCTGAAACATAACATGCTCATTTTCATGTTTTCCACAAAAATCTGTCAAAACAGAAGTTTCAGCAGTGTTCCAGAAAGCCATCTTTCATCCTAGAACAAGTGCATACGAACACCTGCTCTTCCATGCTAGAAAAGTCTCAGAGGCAGAAGAAGAGGCTCTCATGTGAATCCAAGGATTACTCATCAATGCCTGCTGCTGTCTTGAGCAAACACATTAGTCTGTTGCTTAAAACAGATGCAGGTCACGTTCTCTGGGCAAACAAGTGCAGACAAGACTGTTCAATTGCCATCTGTGCTTAATCTGTCACTAAAGAGCAAACAAGGGTGTTCCAGCCTTTCAAAGGAAACGCTGACTGGTAGGAACGTGCCAAATTAGAAGGCCCTCCAGTCACAAGGCTTCCTTCAGTCGTGCCTTCTATTTGATTGCTTTCTTAATTCCTTCTCCAAGGCACTTAGCTTTATTTTGACATTTTACAAGGCTGCTCATCTTATTTGGTTTGTTCCTTTCTCTTTAAGACTTTTTTTAAAAAATTATTTTTATTCTTGAGGTAAAAAGACATCCATCAAATAATCCTAATTTTAAAACTAATTATCCTTGTTAAAATGATAATTCAAACAGAAATATGCCCCAATAAACTCCCATTCTCAGCAGTGAATGAATGAATTTTAGCCCCAAAAAAATTTCAAATAATGAAGAGATTTATAATCAATTAATCTAAAAATGGAATGCTTATTTGGCCAAGATAGTTATCTCAATCATTATAGGCTTTTATTTAAAAGATTAAATGCTAAAAAGATAAAAAAATCCCCTTGAAGATTTTTTCCCAGTCTGCTACAGAAGTTACGTAATTTCTGGACATGTCTGTTTTAATTATCCATCTTCTTGCTAAAGAAATCCTGTTTTTTAAAACATGATTTAACAGAGTATGTGCCTAGGGATGTAAAAATGCACAAGAAGTACTTTCAAGCTACTTTAATATATTATCTCAGGGTTCTTCTAGAGACAATTCACATTGGAGCATGTTTTCAGGAGAAATGGTCTGCCGAAACCATTAGTTTGCCAGCAGGTTTTTTAGTCCTCTTTTTTACACTAGAGATACTTCTGTGGATTAAAAGTAGACTGTACCCTGCCAAAATTCATCTCGTCTCTGCATCTCTCCTGTGTATACACTAATTCATGCAGCTCCCTCTATCTTATTCCCCATCACCAAAGAAAGAATGTAATTTCACAAACCATGTATTATGACTCCGCTACTGTAGCAACTATAAACACATATTAAATTACTTTCTCTCTAGAGGCAAGACGTCTCTTTGATAATTAGGCAATGCAGCAGAGAAAGTTGGTGAAAACAAGTTCAAGATAAATCTCCCTGGATTTTAAATAACATGGATGAGATGTATACCTTCTATGAAGTGACAGAGTTCCACTGATTTAAATGATATCCTTATTAATACAGCCTGAGAATTAAGCTTGGTATGTTTTGGGTTATTGTAATTTAGCTAACAAACTACTTAGCTACCTGCTGTCATGAGCTGGGCAATGAGCGAGAGAAAATAAAATATAAATAGTCAGGCAGTTTAATTCCCCAGGCGGTTAGTATGATGTAACTTGATCCTGGTTGTATCATGTATTGATAATTCAGTTTCCCTCTGAACTCCCCAGTAGGGTCACTGAAATCGCAGAAGGAGAATGATTTTGTTGCACCTTCCATTCTGCTGAAAATCTACAGCAAACTGGACAATTTGCTCGCCTTTGAAAAGTCTTCATGAGCTTGATTTCCTACAAAAGAAGCAAAATTATGAAGAGAAAGACTTCTAAGGAGAACAGATAGACATTTTTTCTTTACTCTTCCAGTGCATTAAGTCCTCATGAACCTTCCACAACCTTGCAAGCTTTCTGGCCAAGCTCCTCTTTTTTTTCTGAAACTTACTGTTATGTTTAAATATGTCTCCATCTCCTCAGACAAGTGATTGTAAGTAGGTTTTCTTCTACATTTAAGAGCAGAGACATCCCTAGCCTGTATTTTGCTGAGCCTAAAAGGGAGAAGATTCAGCCCTAGAATGGTAACACTTTTTTGTGTGTGTGCAGCTTTGCCAAATTCAGTGGCATATTGCATCAGCTATTGGCATCTCTATAAATATGTCTCTCTGTTTTTTTTTTTCAGCCTATGGACATAAAATCATAACTGTACTTCATATCCAGGATGGTTTTCTGCTCCCAAGCACCGTTCTATAGAGGCAATGACATTAAAAAAACAATGAGTGGATTATTATTTTTAGTAACTCTCCAAAACATTTCTAAAGCAGCTTTCATGTAGTCTTTGTGATACACCAGAACACATGGCAGCAGCATATAAAGGTCATTTTGATCAGTCTTTTGGGAAGTATGATGTAACTTGATCCTGGTCTTATCATGTATAGATAATTCAGTTTCCCCAAACTCACACTAACAGAAATGAAAAAATTATTTGGAAAAAAAAAAAAACAAAAAAATATGTTCCCTTTTGCTTTTAGCAGAATCTCAGCTCTGTCACCATTGTTATTTTGCAAACAATGACAGTTTGTCAGTGTGACCCTGGATGATGTTTCAGTTTTGACCAACTGTGTTTTCAAGAAGGAAAATGTTCTGTCGGACTCTCCAACTAGCTCTCCATGGATGGAGATGGAAAGCTACTTCTACTACTCTCACCAGCAAGGAGATTCGGGGTGTTGATGATTTTCAATTCCCAGGGATTTTTACTGGCTTAAAATTTTTCTCCTCCCACTCCCAGCCCTCAATCCTTTTTGGGTCTGAAACCAGCTTTTCTCCTGTTTTTCAGTTCTTGTTTCTTAGTAACAGTTAAAAATACTCCCTACCCCAAATAAGAGCTGGGATGACCCCAAGATACACAGACACTTGCATTTCTTCTTCAGTGTGCATCAGAGCTTTCTAAACAGTTTATGAATTGACTAAACACACTGACATATCAAGTAAAAGATCATTATTTTATGTGTAGAAAAATCAAAGCTCAAAATTGTTCGGCAACTTGATTCTTGTCGTTCAGCAGGCCAGGAGTGGAGTGGAGATGAAAACTCAGGTGTTAGATGGCCGTGGGCACATTTTTCATGCTTTCCTGAACTATTTTGTCTCTTAAGTCTAAAACTATTAAGGCTATTAAACTATTTAGGACTTGTCCTAGGAGGACTGTCCCTTGGATGCCCAAATAATGTAGTGCCTTAGTGCCCAGGTGCCATTTCTTAGGGATGCTGAAAGGATATTCTAAAGTTGTAGTCTGGTCCTTTCAAACTGCTGTCACTTGGTGCAAAAAGCTCTGCTAACAGAGAAGTGTTTCAGTGCAAGGAATGAAAGCGTAGATCTGACAGTAAAGCTACAATCAAGAAGAAAACCTTCTACGAAAGGCCTGCCACTTTCTTCATGAAAAACATCCGCTAATCTAACGATTCTGGAACGCCTCGGCTCCCCTGTTTTGCGGCTTTCTGAATGCAGTGGGATTGTGCCGCTGCTGGAAAAAGACCCGCAGTCAGGCTGGGAGGTGGAGCTGCCGGAGCTGGGAGCAGGGGTAGGAGCAGGAACCGGAGCCGGAGCCGGAGCCGGAGCCGGGGCCGGGGCCGGGGCCGGGGCCGGAGCAAGAGCCGAAGCCGGAGCAAACTCTCCCCCAGGCCGCCCCCGCGCGGGGCCGCGTTCCCGTGCGCGCAGCGCCGCCTGGCGGACCGTGGGAAGGCGCCGCTCCCTCGCCTGGGAGCCGGCCACGGCTCTTTCCGGAAAGCAACGGCAACAGTGGGCGGGGGGGCTGGAAAGGAGAATGTTTGTTCATACACAGAAAAAGAAGAAAAAAAAACCAAAACAAAACAAAACAAAGCCACCACACTTAATTTCGTCAATGCAGCCTCCTCTGTCGTGTCACCGTGCTGCCTCTGTTACTACTTACAGATTTCCATCCATTTTTTTCACATTCAAAAGGATTTGAAGATTAGCAGATAATTCAAGACAGTTTTGATCCCGTCTCAGAAGAAATGGTACAGTACGGGATCGCAAATTTGTCACAGCTAAGTATCACAACTCAGGCAGTCCTCTGACTGAAAATGTCATAACTCGTGGGTCTGGAAAGCTTGTTCTTACCCAGATGACCAAATTTTCCATGAGCATCTTAAATAGTGAATGAGTAAATACTGTATCCTGCTAATATCTCCATAATGCATGCATTACTTTGCAAAAATGTTGCACCGATTTGAACTGTAATGCCTCAGAAATCACCTTTTGGTCTCAGGGCTAAAACCAGCCGTGCTGTGGACAAGGCGTGGAGTTGAGCTCAGTGTGACCTAGAGAATGTACCTTGCACTTGCAGGGCTGAATCTCATTTTAATTTCCCTTTGTATCTGGACCATGTTCTTAAAGCCCTGTAGGGAACAGGTGACACTGTAGATGTCTAAAGTTAGGTGGGATGATTCCCATCTCAGGCTTAGGTGTGAAAACTTCGGTGCAGACCAAAGCTTGTTTATTCTTTCTGGTATACTGCTGTGTTCTTCAGAATATGTTTTTATTCAGGTGTAATTTCATGGGGAAACAATTGCTTCACATATGTTCAGTTTTTGTCAGTAGTTTTTATAGTTTTAAGCACTGCCTGTTATCAATGGTATATCTCATTATAATACCCCATCTTCAGGTGTTTGTAACTTTGCCAAATTAAGCATGGAATTGAAATTTTCCATGTTGAGTATCTTCCTCAGATTAACTTTTGGAAAACTTTTAAACAAATTTGTTTAGCTCTTTCTGAGAAGAAGGCTATGAAAATGTGCCCTGTCTCTGTTCAAAATCCTTACGCTCCTTCTTTTTCAACCTCCTGAACTTTAGAGCAGTAACTTGATGTTGAACTGAAGAATGTCTTTTTTTTAGGGCATACCTCTTCTGCTGTGCATGAAAAAAAAAATCACTAATTTTTCTTCCATCTATGAATCTTTAAACAAAGTGCAATTTAGTAATGACTATAGGAGACTTGGGAAGGTTTTGCAGTTTGACTGTCTGAGGAGTCCACCTGCTCTGAGCACAGACGTGCTATCCACATGGACACACACATACCAGCAGGTATGCCAGTGAGGGCCTGGAAGGGGTTCCAAAGGATTTGGGCAGCTGAGATCTGTTGCAGGCTGAGTTGGGGCTGGAGTCTAAACTCAGAGTAGGAAGCTTCCTTCTGTTCTGTGGGACCTTGTGCTTCTACCAAGTAATGTAGGAGGAGAAAATATCTAATATGAACCTAGAGGGTAGAGAAGTTGGATCAATCAAGGGAAGGAAAGATAGACAGTTTGGAACAAAGGGTCGGAAGCTGCATCTATAGTACTAGATAAAATGGGCTTCTCTGGCCTTAAGACCAACTGACACAGCATAGCTTATTGCTATATAGCTCAAATCCCTTCCCAGCCAAAACAGGACGGCCGCGTCCAGATTGGAGGCTTTGAGTGGTCTCCAGCTCATGCTAACTCCAAGTATTGCCTGGAAGACCACTAGATCGTTCAGGCCAAAATTATGCCAGACTAGTTAATGGTATGGAGAGCTGCACAGCAGTCTCTTGAGCATTTTAGGTTTCTAGTGTAGATGAAGGCTTGTGGTGAGAGTGAGGTGGGAACAGGGAAAAAGTTCATCTGCTCAGTCTGGGAATATTAGAGGAGAAGACAGAGGAAGGGGACTAAAGAAATGGGAGACTGGGAGAGAGGTGGCTTTGGAAAAAGTGCTCACAATGAATAAGGGTTCCTGGATGGGGAAGGCTGTGATCAGAAAGTAATTTAATTGCAGTCTTTGTAAACAACTATATCATGTTCAAATGCTGTATAATCATCTCCTAAACATATGTCAAAGCAAGGTGCGGAAATCTCTGTTCAGGTGTAGCAATAACAGCAGTCAGCACAGAATTATAATCAGTCTAGAGCTTTGCAGTCCCAGATTAGATTTCATGGATTTTGAAGGAGGTTACATTTTTGTATTTTTGTAATGATATCAATACATAATTGAGCATAAAGCATGTGGTTGTCTCACTTGCAAAAATAAAAACTTTATTACATTGTTTGGATTTCTTTTAAGCATACCCTTAACACTGCAATTTCTTAAATTTATGTGGCTTAATTTGTAAACAATTACAAGTACTGTTTAATGTTTACATTTCAGATGTACATTCTAAGCTACACCTCCCATTTAAACTGTAATTCCTGAAGGAATTCTATTGCTTTTCAAAAAGTTCATTCATGACCACTAGGAAGGTAAATGCAAAGGAGCACAATTATTCAGTCATTAATGGTGTGGAGCTGTGTTTTCAATAGAATCACTAGTTTATTAGAGTGGTGATTAACAACTACTTTCTGTTGCCAAAGGAGAGCAACACAGCCAAGGTAAATTGCTTACAAAATCACACAATAGCTGAGGGTAGGAGGTCCCTTTGGAGACTGCACAGTCAAACCCTCCTGCTCAGAACAAGGTCTGCTAGAGCAGGTTGCCTAGGACCGTGCCCTGTCAAGTATTGAAAATCTAGAGACGGAAGCTCCACAGTTTCTCTGGGCAGTCCCTCACTGAGGTGGTCAGTATTTCTCATACTTAAGTGGAATTGCTTGTATTTCAGTTTGTGCCCATTGCTTCTTGTTTGTTTACTGGGCACCACTGAGAAGAGCTTGACTCTCTTCTTTACTGCCCTCATTAGGCATTTATATATATTCAGAAGATACCCCTCAGCCTTCTCTTCTCCAAGCTGAGCAGTCTCACGTCTCTCAGCGACTTGTCATATGTCAGATGAATCCAATCCCTTAACCATCTTCCTGGCCCTTCACTGGACTCTTTCCATTATATTCATGTCTCAAGACCTGACTCACTCTGACTTTCTCTCAACAGCTTTTTTGTATCAGAGTAACATGAACATTGAATAAGGATGGGTGCACCCCAAATCTTCTCTTTTAAAGGCTCTCTCAATAACCATTTTTTCAGGAGTTTTCTCAAGGGACCAGAAGAGTCTGTCAGGCACCCATCCTCACACACAATATGATTCATTCACTTGTCACAGTGAGTCACTATGACATCAGAGCTGTAGGATAAACTATCTGTGAAGGAGACACGGTGCTTAGCTGAGTCCTTGGTGGTGTAGTCACCTTACTGAAGAGTTAGCTAACTATCTCTCTGAACCTATGTGGTCATAGCTATTTCATATCAATACATCTGTTACCAACACTGTCTTAGAGACAACGTGCGCTCAATTTCTAATATGGTTACACTAGAAAGCTTCAAAGAAGAGATTATAAAAATTTCTGAAGATGAGGATGATGCTGTTCCCTCACCATTTCATTGCTCAGTGAGTTCAAAACTCACTTAAGATTCAGGAGACCTGAGTGTCCATTCTTCAGTGTGACCTTAATTTGTTCTCTTGATTCTGTAAAATTTTGCAGTACCATAAATTGCACACTGGAGCACAGATAGAAATCCAGATATCTTATCTCTTGAGGTAATATGCTAAACTAGTGGCTGCAAGGTTGTTCTCAGCTTATTTTTGATCACTGTTTGCATGTAATACCTAAAATTAAACAGCAGTCAGTCTGATCTCTTGTATCTGGCACATGAGACCATGGAAAGGAAGACGGGCTGCATTGCTGTGCTGCTTGTACAATACACTCCAGGGAGAAAGAGCAGAAGGGCATAAATAGTTCTGTCAATGTCACATTCAGTAAATGAAGAATAGGACTTCATTTTCCAGCACCACTATCAGGAAATAAGAAATAGTAAAAATAGTCTTGCTGCTTCATTAATGTACAATAAAGCAATATTGGCAGGTCTGTGGAGTGTCATTAATGGCGTTCATAGCAATACGCTGTTGGCCTCATTTACCAAATTGACTATGTATTTATTTATGTACACTAAAAATATTTGTGATTTAGATTTTTATGTAATGAGCTTTTTAATGTAAATGTCAACCCCAAGATGATCTTTATGAACCTTCAGATGTCACTAGAAATACTTATTCAGACACAGTTCACAATAAATTAATGTTTTAGAAAGTGTGTATTTTCGGAGGCATTAAGAAATGTTATTCAGGAGGCTTAAGAAATGTTATCCTTATATATAAATAATTCACATTCTTATTCTGTTGATGTGCCACATATTTGAAAGTATTTACATGCCAGCTTGAAATTATTAGATATTGCTTTTCTGCAGAACTTATCTTAAATAAAAATGTAGTTTGATAAACAAGATCAATTTGAAATGTTGCCACAAAGTTAGTGTTGCTCTAGCCTCTTACCTGTGAGAGCACTTTAGAGTAAACTATTTTGCAGTATTAGCATACATTAAAAGGATAAAGAAGCAGCTGATATTTTCTCTCAGCTACTGTTTTTCATTGTGGGTTCCCTATGTCTCGCTCATATCCTCTTGGGACACTATTGTAGAAAATCTTTATAGCAGAATTTGTTGTTGTAAGAACATTTTCCACTTTCTAACTTTTTTTCTTTCTCCCATGCACATTGCTAAATTAAAAACCAAAATTTTCCTTGTTCTCTTGAGATAAAATGGTATTCACAGACAACACTCATCTCACAACCGTAGTTTCTTTTGTCAGAAGACAAAACTGTTAAAAATGTAATAAGATTTTTTTCCCTAGAAGCATTTTAGACTGAAATTCAATATTTAAAGCATGTTTTCCTATATTACTGAGCTATACAACAGAGTTGCTTTTCGCAATTATATCACAAAAGCAGATGAAATAGATGAAACAATCAGATACTCAAAACGTAGGCTTTAAAAAGTTTTATTTCCAGATTACAAGTACTTCCAAGAGATTAATTTTTCTATGTAAATAATGACAGAAGTAATTCTGAAGAAAGGCCTTTAAACATTATAACTGAGCTCATACCCAAGATCTTTTAAAACAGTGTCCTGCATGGCAACACCTGGGCAATACAGTGTCAATGGTCCATCACTGAAGTCAAGAAGATGACAAACAACTAGATTGTGAATGGGGAAAATATGCTGTAAGAAATTCAGACTAGTTCAATTGTGTAGCAAAATTATAAATATTTTGTACTAACTGTGGTGTATTGCATTCTCATCTTTTCCAGTAAAATAACAAAACAGAGAAAAGGAATAGGTAATTCCAGCTTCATAGGGCACTGTTATTTCAATTATCAAAGAACTTTTAAGTAAGGAAGACAATCTTTTTTTCCTGAATTTTGAATACTAATTCATAATGCTTGAAATATCAGTTTCACTGTTCTGTGGTAACATTATGAACTGTTTGTTAAACTGTGGTCATGTAATACTACTGGTCTGTGTAAGAAGAAAAACAATTTAAAAAACCCAAACAAACATACAAAAAACCTCAGTATAAAACATGGAAATCTGAACTTCCTGTTAATTTTCAAAATGAAGCCAGTGAAGATATAATAAGTAATAAAATCTGCATTGGGCTACATCACTACTCATTTTAGCAGAAACTTGTAGCTAATACACTTACTCCAAACTTCATATCAGCTATGATACCTTCTTACAGAACAAAATCTGTGGATTTCTCTTTTCTATTGTCAGAATGAACAGTTTTCTTCTGCCATTTTTTTATAAAGCAAATATTTTCCAGCACATTGGAACTGAAATTTGCATCAAAATACATTGTCCAAGAATACAGTACAAATCTGATAGAATACTCAGTTTGACCAAAATGTCAAATTTGGAATGATTGCTAGCATCATGTCATTTATAATTTTATCAAAGTATTTCTACAGACAGATTCACTCTTACATACACATACAAATTAATTAAGAGGGAGAAAGAAGGAAAACATTTTTCTCTTCTAATGTCAGACAATTTTATAAATCATCTTGATAGGGAAAATCACTTTAAAAAAAAAAAAAAGGACAAATTTATCAATCTCTCCTTACCAATAAAGGAAAATAAATATCTTATAATTTAAAAACAGCTAAGAAGATTTGAATAGAAACATTGTGAAATACTTGAGAACTAAATTTGAAATGCTTTTGGAGAAACTCTCTTTTCTGGTCTTGTGACACTCCAGTTCTTGTTAACCTTCCAACCTAGAACAGAATAGAATAGAATAGACTATTTCAGTTGGAAGGGACCTACAATGATCATCTAGTCCAACTACCTGACCACTTCAGGAGTGACCAAAAGCTAAAGCATGTTGTTAAGGGCAGAGTCAGGGCACAATGCTGACTCACATGGAGCCTTCTGTCGACCAGCACCCTCAGATTCTTTTCTACAGGGCCATTCTCCAGCTACTCCTCTCCCAATTTATACTTGTACTCAGCGTTATTCCATCTCAGGTGCAGAATCCGTCACTTGGACTTGTTCAATTTCATCTCATTAATGATTGCCCAAGGCTCCAATCTATCTAGATCCCTTTGATAAGCCTAATGGGTTTATCAAGTTCTTATTGCCTTTCAAAGGCAGAACTACACCAAAAAAAGGATACTGTAATAGGGCTATAAACCTTACACAAATTGTTTTCTTCATGATTAGCAAAGTTTCCAATCATTCTTACAGGCACTAAAAAGATGGAAAATTACACTGATTTAGTGTTGAAGAATGGCTTAGAGAAAAGGGTCATGGGACAGACTCTACCGAGCATTTGTACGAGCAGAGCCTTGTCTGAAGGCCTGGCTTGACATAAGTAAGTTCAAAACTGCTGAGATTACAACACTTCAGCAAAACAGTCAAGGACACAGTGCCTTTGAAGGAGAGTCGTAAATAAGTTTGAATGTCTGCTGTTAAGCTGCAATAACCACAAGTAGGAGGACCATTCAAATGTAACCCTTAGAGCCTGAGCCAATCGCTTAACGCCAATTCAAATGTAGCCCTTAGAGCTTGAGCCAATCACTTAATGCCAAGTATGCATAATTAACTCCACAAATATAAATATCTGCACCCTGGACTAATAAAGTGAACTACGCTTATAACTCATATTGGGTTGCTGTCGTACGTTCCTCCACCGCTCGCAATTTAGGAATAAATTTAGTAACATTTCTAATTAAGTAAGGGTTTGAGAACTCTAATATGAAGTAGCAGTTTCTGCTAGTTAGTTTATGGCATATGAAATCTTACCTTCTTGCTTTACTGTCTCTCTCTGTACACCATCCTATCCCGTTACAGTCCATGATATCATCTCAAGGGCTATGACAAGATATGGGGGCTAAAAATGACGATTTCTTCCAAATTAGAGATTTGCATACTGATAAATGGTCAAGTTCTAACATTTTGAGAGAGTTTCTATTAACTAGTAGTGAAGCAGACTGTGAAGGAGTAAGAGCAAGAAGTATTAAATCGTGATGAGATTTAAAGGTGAACTTCAGTAAGAGCATTTGGGATTTTTATACAACTAGTTGGAGAAGAGAACTCAAAGGAAAAAAGGTAAATCCACAGATCTACATGGTGTTCTGGTTTTGTTTAGTGAGGGGGGGCCTAAGGTGGTAGCTTCTGTAGGAAACTCCTAGAAGTTGCTCCGCTTTGTTCAGTGGACTCGGCTGGGCCTAGGGCGGACCCGCTGCTGGCCAAGGCCAAGCCAATTGGTAGCACGATGTTCCCTGATAACGCCTCTGCAATAACGTATTTAAGAAGGGGAAAACAGAAAAAAAAATGGAGAAGATGTGAAGCAGCTGAGCAGGGGCAGAGAAGGGGAGGCGCGAGCCTTGTGGGCCTTTCAGGCCTCACCCTCTGGCCTCCTGCCGTGCAGCTGACTGGGCCCAACTCGGCCCGGCCTGGCTGCAAGAAGTGGAGAGGAGATGAGATGTGAATGAGATGTCAAAAGATCCTGAGAGGTGTCTGCCTGCCTGTTGTGAAGAATTTTTCTTGTGAGAGGAACGGCTGCAGACACCAAGGTCAGTGAAGAAGGAGGGGGAGGAGTAATGCGGCTCCTGGCCAGGATTCCCCTGCAGCCTGTGGTGATGGCCATGGTGGAGCAGGTTGTCCCCCTGCAGCCCATGGAGGTCCACGGAGGAGCAGAGATCCACCTGCAGCCCATGGAGGACCCCACGCGCCGGGGCAGGCAGATGCCTGAAGGAGGCTGTGGCCTGTGGAGGGCCCCCTGGGGCAGCTGTTCTGGAGGGACTGCACCCCGTGGAAGAGATGACCCACGCCGGAGCAGTTTCACGAAGGACTGTGGCCCATGGGAGGGACCCCAGGATAGAGCAGGGGAGGAATGCGAGGAGTTCTTCCCTCAATGATGAAGCAGAGGTGTAAAACAACGTGTGATGAACTGACCGTGACCCCCATTCCCTCTTCCCCCCTGTGCTGCTCGGGGGAGGGGGAAAGGTAGTAGAGATACTGTTAAGCTCGGGAAGAGGGAGGGTTGGGGGGAGGTTATCTTGTCTTCTGTCTCATTCTCCTGCTAGTTTTAGAAATAAATGAATAGTTTTCCCTAAGTTGAGTCTGTTTTGCCAGTGACGGTAACTTTAAGGATTTCTCCCTGTTCTTACCTCAAACCTTGAGCTGTTTTTCTTATATCATCTCCCCCTATTCTCTCGGAGGGCAGGGGGAGTGAGAGAGAGACTGCGTAGTCTGGTCCCAATCGGGGCTGAACTACGACACATGGCCACTTAATTCTACCTAAGATATTAAAGAAATTTTAATATGTGTATTTACATATACAACTATATAATTGTACATAGTTGTTTTACACAGAAAGATTGATTTTATTTCTCTTCTTGTTTTTTAGTGGGTTGTTTCACTGGAAACATGAAAAATTGAATACTTCTATAACTGGCTGAGTTTTAGACCTTGTCTCAACTTAGACGAAAGTTAGAAAAATCTTATGACACATTATTCTTTGTCTTGACACATTATTCTTTGTCTGTCCACAAATACAAAGGTCAGAGGCACAGCTTTTCCCATTTTTCCTTCTCCCTGTTTTAAACCTTTAGCCCACATCACCATCATTCTGTCTTAAGCGGCCTCTTCAGCCAAGAGTTTTTGACTACTGCTTTTCTCTTATGATGGCTAGTAGACATACATGATTCTTTCACCTTGCGATGGAAATACTAGTATATTTGTGACGGTTCCCATGGCTACAGTTTCAGTCACCTTAAAAAGTGAAGCTAGGGCCTATCACCAAGCCTCTTTCTCTTCTTAACCTTAGGTAAGAGGAAGATGATATGAGCATTCATGACAGGTCAACGTACATGGTCTGTGACTGGGTTGCTGTGCCCCAAATGTGATTTTTTTGTTTTTTCTCCTATTTTGGAGCTGCATTTATTTTGCTTCTATTATACAATATATACATATGCAAATACACACTTTAGCCATGTTTAAGCAGGTTTTAGTGTCTCTTTATATCAACAAATGTATTTATCTAACACATACTCTTTCTTTTTTCTAATGTCCAAAAAAACCTCCGTTCTAATATGTGCTTAAATATATATTAGGGTTTTTTTGGTTTTAATCATGTAGTAAGGCCCTCTGTTTTCAGCAGAACATAGTAATGTACTTAAAAGCCTTCTTGAACAGGACATATGTGCCTATGGGGAACACAAGGTCTCTAAAAGAGAAATCTCTGGAGCAGCAGTTTTGACCACTTTGTCTTATGCAATGCTAACCTTTTTGTTTTTCTGGTTCTTATTCTGCCAGCCCTATCTCAGCGTCTGTGACTCACTAGGCGGTAGGCAGCAGGGTTAGAAGTGCAGATATATATTTATTTAGGGAGCTGAATGTCAAGAGTTTGTCTGCTCTTAACAGCTGATGATTTTACAAGTCAGATGTTTTCCTTGTGCTGTCACTCCGCTTTAGGTTTCACAGTAGATATCTTCTTGGCACTTCTAGTTCTTGGCCAGCAGGCTGTGTGGTCTCCTCTTCCCCTTCTGTGGATGTTCCTGCATCCTCCTGGGCCATGGAAGGGAGAAGGACCGTGAGAGGGAAGTCTTCACCTGCAGGGCTGCAGTTACCACTTCCTCCAAACATCTCCTCTGCCACTTCCTCGTTTCTCCACGTGGACTCATGCTGGTCCATGATGTACTGGCTGGTGTTGTGGGGTGTGCACATCCCTGGCAGGCAGCACCCTGCCATATTCATGGGGCGGAGGCACGCTCTTGCCTTTCGCAGCGCCGCTGCTGGGACATGCAAGGTTGTGACCGAGCAGTGCTTCTTCACATTCCATAACAGCCCTTCCTTGTGGCCTTCCTCATTGTCTCTGTTAAAATACCGTTTTCCCCGGCGCTGCCGTCGCTGCCGTCGTCTTCTGCCCCTGCCACCCCTTCTGCGCTGTCGGAGTAAGAGGGGCACGTCATCCACCTGCACCTGCTGCTGCTGCCCTTGCCTGTTGCCGCTGCCCTCGCCTTGCCGTGCCTCCTTGTGCTGCTCAGGATTGACTGCAGTCGGTGGTGTAGCATGGCTGGGTGGGCTGTGCAAGGGATGATCTTCTCTCCTACTGGGAACTGGCTCTGCCGCAAGGGCAGCATCCCTGTCACCACGAGGAACATTTAGCTGGGAGGCCTGGAAGGGAGCCTTGTAACTTGCCCACCCCATGCTGACACCCTGCTGTCACGAAGAGGCTTTTCAACTGGGATGGCCTGGGGGCAAAATGACAGGCTGCCTTGCCACCCCGCCTGTTGGAACCAGCGGGGCATGTTTATGACATAGGAGTGGTGGTTGTGACAAGGACACTGGCCTTTGTGACCTCAGCCTCAGTCAGCAGTGGGGACAGGGCACATCTACACCTCCATCTCACATAAGCCTAGGACCCAGACCAGGTTGAGATTTGATGTTAGTCAGTCTTATTTTTTGTTTGCCTTAAAGCACCTTATAAAAGTGAGTGAATGTTGTTCTGGCCGTGTGGCAGAGGAAGATGCAGTGGGGCTAAGTAACTTTCACAAGCTCACACAGAAAGTCAGTGCTGCCAAACAGCCCTTCTCACTTTCCTGACTCACAATCCTGCATCCAGTCCTTACGTCACCTGTTGAAATTAATTCCTGTCCTTCCATTGTGGAAGGCACCTGTCTGAAGATTCATTTTCTATACATACGATACCTACATCACACCAGGTGCTATTTATAGCATCTCTTTTGTTGGCTTCCTGGGATATATAATAAATAAATAAATAATCAAACAAATAAATTATTTTTTCTGCTATGGAGAGATAAAAAGGTTTATAAAAGACAGTTATGTTGAAGACAGGTGTTATACATGACACTTATTTATGGAAAAACAGGTGTGTATCCTCATTCTCACCACACAAAGAAAAGGGTGGGGGTTTTTGTGGCTACGTAGCTAAGGCTTATGTAGCTAGGAAGAAGTAGGGATTTATTGTTTTATCCACCTGTGCATCCACTGATATTGTCAGATCAGGCTTACGGTTTCGTAGCAAGTGATGCAAATTCACTTTTAGACCAGTATCTGTGTCCATCTTTTACTGAGAGCACAACTCTGAATTTTTCATACTTAATGATTAGAGCTTCTGGATAGTATTATGCCCTGGGGCATAATATTTATTTAAATACAAAATAAGAAAAATAGTACTGTATTTTGAAAAACATAAATTATTTGTTTGCAATATTCCATGCAAAAAGGAGTTTTTTCCTTTTTTTTTATATTCTAAGCTAATTAAAAAAAAAAAAATTAAAAAACCAAATTCACACAATGTTCCTTTGTTTTTCTCTTGAAAGGGTTTCCCATTTCTTCAACTTTCATTAAAGAGGAAAGGAAAAAAAAAATATGCATAGGATTAAGCTTACCAAACATAAACAAAGTCATATCTATCCTTAATGTTAGGCTTTGGTATGACAGCAAGTGTTACTACTTGTTAACACACGATGGCAGCAGTAGTCTAGGAAATGATTAACAGATGATGCACATTAGTAAAAAGAACTCTCTCCTCACCTTTTTTTTTTTCTAGAGATAGCTACGGGTTTTGCTTATGATTCTTAACAATTGCTGAGCTTAGCTCCACAGAGAAATGAAAAAAAACTTTTTAAAAAAGAAGGAAAAAAAGGAAGGTTCATAGTCTTTACTTAATCAAAATGGCCCTAACTTATTCCAGATACAGTTTGTGATCTTAAACTCGATGTATAAAATGGCAGTCAGGTAATGTCATTAACCATACTGACTCTTTGGAAAGTGTTCTCTGGCTTATCATCTTAACTATAGCAGGTTCTGTACTCATTCTTTACCTCCTGGTCAGATTGTAGCACTTTGGGGATCTTCCCAAATCAGAAGAAAGATTTCTTTAAGCAGCCCGTTCAGCTAATAGTGCTCCCTTATCTGTGATCAATTTTGAGTGAGGTATCAAAGGTGCTTGCTGGAGAGACATACCAACTAATCAAATACAACTTTTTCCAAACTGCATTGTCACTTCATCTTAAATATGTCAAGGAAAAGTCTTTTAAATATGCAAAAGTAGTTTCAGAAACATAAAGATCAGTTTGATTGGATCTGATGTTAGTACTTATCTTCTTGTTGAACACTAACAGCTTCAGCCTTTCTGCAGAATGTGTCTGCAGGTATTTCCTTTCAGATGAACTCTGTGATAAAAACTAGACATTTAACATCAAATCCCTGTAACTTAAAGTAATTGCACAGTGTTGAATGGTTGAGAATTTCATGGGTCTCCCAAGCTGAGTCAGATTGGTCCTGTGGCTGAAGGAACATTTGTGCTGATGATGATGGGCCATGAAGGAGCACCTCTCCTTTGTGAACAGGCTGAGAAAGTTGGGGCTGTTCAGCCTGGAGAAGACAAGGCTTCAGGGAGACCTTATAGTGGCCTTCCAGTACCTATAAGGGGGCTTATAGGAAAGATAGGGAGAAACTCTTCAGCAGGGCCTATTGTGATAAGACAAGAGGTAATGGTTTTTAAATAGAGGGAAGTAGATTCAGATTAGATATTAGGAAAAAAAAAATTATGATGAGGGTGGTGTAACACCGAACAGGTTGCCCAGAGAGGTGGTAGATGCCCCATCCCTGGAAACATTCAAGGCCAGGTTGGACGGAGCATTGAGCAACCTGATCCAGTTGGAGATGTCCCTGCTCCTTGCAGGCGAGTTGGACTACTGGGCACATCAACTGTATTACCTCTGATAACACTCTCATGCTATAAGGATAGTGTAAGGCCTGATTGATTAAGAAAATCAGAGCAGAACATATATTTTCAGACTAAGGATTCAGAATAAGTGGAAATACCATTCTACAACCTGGAAAACAGGATGAGGCAAGTCTGAAGACAATGCCACACTCACTGTGTCGTAGCAACTGACTAGCAGGAGCTGCAGCTGTTTTGGCTATGTTCTGTGGCACTAAGGTCCTGTAGCATGGAAGGCATCAGACACCTCACATAGTGTCCCACTTTGGATCCAGCAAGTCAAACATTGCAGATGTTTTCTGCAGGCACCCAAAATTCCATGTTGTAAGAGTAGAATAGTGCACAAAGGTTCAAGGGAGTGAGCTAAAGAAATGAATTCAGTGAAACAGCCAATTTCTTCAAACAGGACTTGGCTACAGAAAAGCTGGGAATCACCATTTGTTTGGCTTTGTTTTTAAAATTAATTTATTTTTTTATTCTTTATAGACTTTCCAGGTTCTTACCCCAATATTGAGTATTTCACAAAGACAACTATCTGCAAATCTAACTCCTTTCATTTGTCACTCAGGTATGCCAGAGTCTAAACTCTGCATATAAAGGATATATATGCTTTTCAGACTAGGGGGCAGAGAATTTAAATTAGAGTGGTACACTTGTCTTCTTGTGTTGTGATTGTACCCTTTTGTATCTCATGAATTAATTTTGAAGCAATTATTTGATGTTAGGGTGGTCTAGGTCTGAGTTCGCTCCTAAAAATTCCGTCTGATTCAGTTGCTGAGAGAAATGTTTGCATTTTCAACTTCAGAGAAGTAAGATTCTCTCCGTTCACTGTGTTCTGGCTTCCTTACTTTTGCAAACTCACTCACCTGGGTGCATGCTCTTTTACTTACTATGAGTTTTCTATTTTATTGCATGAAATTTGGGTTAACCTCCCTTCTTTTTAATAAATGAGAACCCCAAATTTCATATACATCACCTCTGAAATAATTTTAAAAACTCATGCAAATATCATTTTTAAATGCAATCAAATAAGAGTGAGGATACTGTTCTTGCAGACGTTAACAGTACGAATGGTGAAAGGTAGCAGACTCAGTGGCAGAAAACAGAAGAGATTACTATTTTTGCCTTAACATCCACTAACAATATAAAGGGGAACACAATTGATTTTCAATATATATAGTGAACAAAAGTGAAAATATAGTGAGTGTGCTTGGCTTTGTGAACTTGCACAAGAATATTGTCCTTATTAATGGTTTTGTTCATTTGGGTTTTTGTGTGATTTCCCTAGGAAGCAGAGACTTATAGCATGGGCACAGGACTGGGCACAGTCTCTAATGCTTAGTTTTTTCCATTACACAGTTTTTTCAAGGCTCTTAGTTGTTTTGGTTTTATCTGTCTTTTGCTAAAATCAATCAGGTTCCTGCACATTTGCTTTGTGAAAGCAGCGTGAAGATAACTCGAGTAGAAAATTTCTAAAGGCTTTTCTCTCACAAAAGTCAGTGGAAAATGACAGTTACACTACTGCTTATGGCCTTGAAAATGTTCCCTAGGAGTCTTCACAGACATTGGAAACAGAAGTCAGTAAGAATAGAGTTGTCTTGTTTCTGCATCTCCAGTGCTCTTTTTATTTCTGATGTATGCCAGGCATGACATTTCCAACCAAAGGAGATATTGTAGGAGTTTTTGCTTCTCCTTTGGTGCAGTTTTTGGACAACTTCTTTTCATTAAATTTTACATTGAGTTTTTGCCTGTATCGTACATTCACAGTTGCAGAAGTCAAAACATTTTTTTTCACTGACACAGGCATACACTTGGCATGTGCTTGAATGGGGAAGTTGCAAGACTGCTTGAAGGACAAGCACAGGCTTAGACTTTATGTTTGGCAGTGCCGTTGCAGGATACTGAACTGCAGAGGAAGAGAAGCTAAGGCTCAGGCAGAGAAAAGTAGCAGAGCAAGCAGCCCATGCACTCTGCATGCTGAGCGCCTCTCCTAAGCCTCTGAAGAATGGAATTTGGTAGCCATCTTCAGGAGTTCTGTTCACATGAACCATCATAGTTGAGTTCCATGAGACTCAGCCTGATTTGTAACGTGGAATAAAGACTGAAGTTCAGAGAAACCACACAAAAAGAAAAACATATACACAGAAAACTGTGAACTCCCTGGCTAGATTTCTGCAACTGGATAAGGTCTGCATCAAATTAGTATAGCTGACCACTATACAAGGGATGGAGCTCTGATCTGTGGTTTTGGGGGTTTCTTCCAAGGCAGAGTTTAGAGAGATCATATTCCATTTAGTATTTCTTGACTTCTGGAGTATAATATTTGATTTTTGTCTACCGCAGAAAATTCTACTTTTTTTTTCACAACATACCCTTTCCTCACTGTCCTTGATCTGAGAGTATCTTGCAAACCAGTCTTCAAATTGCAGGTACGCACCATAGAATATGCTTGGGGGCCGGATATCTGAACACCCACATTCTTCTGCGTAATTGGGGTGAACCATCTTCATTATGATTAGAAAGGGTTGTTCTCTCAAAATAATATGCATCTGCCCTGAAACAGATGTCGTATGGACAACAAATCCATTACCATGGCACGGTGCTTGACCTCTGCACAAGAGCTCAGGGATTGATTCAACCTACTGCAGCAACTGTGAAAGGGACTTTAGTGCTCTCCCCCCCCTTCCCAACTCAGCCCTTGAATTTTTTTCTTTCCCAGAGCATATGTGCTCCACTGGGAACATGAAGAGCTGGTGATGGCATGGGGGGTGAGTTGTGAATAGAAAGAAATGGGTAGAATCTCTTCAGCATAAAAATAAATGCAGCTAGAGAATAAGACTTCTGGGATTTTGCTGCTCTCCTTCTGCTTTTCAGCAAGACAGGAGAGAACAAGAATAATCTCCCTCTGCTCTCAACCCTGCTTTCTTTCTCTCTCCCTTAATTTTGTCACTCCATATTTCATCCCTGCCTCCCCTAACCTCCTTCCTCCCAGCTCCATCCCCTACTCAGGTCCCAGAAGTTCTTTGGCAGCACAGTTCTCTCTATTACATTATATCCTGTGACCCTTTGAAAGCTATCTATCCATTTTCTCTCCCTTGGTAGGCAAGTCACTCATTCAAACTTAGGATTCTTTTGCTTACACCTCCGTTTGCTGGAGAGGAAAGAGCTTCACAATCAGGGTGTGAAGTAAGTAGTGGAGGTTAACATTCATACATATGTTTTATAGGTAACAGAAAACATCCTGAGTATGAAAATGCTCCTGTTCTGTAGGAATCTGATATTCAAATTAATTAGATTACCCATCAATGTTGCAATAGAGTCCTTTTTAAAAAAAAAAATATATATTTTCTCAGGATCAGTTTTTTTTCTGACTGTTTCCTTAATTTATGTGATAGTGTTGGGCTAACTACACGGTTACAGCCAGTTCTGAGAACTTCTGCTTACCTGCTAGGCACTGGGAAAATACTACTTGAACTGGAGTGTAAGGCAATGTCCACACCTATGTTAACCATGTGAACTTGACTAAGTAGTTACTTAGTCTTTGGAGCTGAATTTCTACTGTAGCATTACAAAACCCAATTATTACTGCAAGGTATAAATAAATAGTTTATGAACTTTGGAGGGATAATTTGATACAAGTTTAATCTCTATTCTATTATTGATTCAAGGAAAAGTTCTGTTTGCTAAAGAAAACATACTTTTTGGAATACTGCTAGTACTTTTCCAAAATGAAGGAATGTTTAAGGAAAGAAGTAGAAAAATGGATGTGTCTCTGAGAAAAAAATATTTAATTACAGGAAAAGAGGATAAATATTCAATTGTGTACATATATTTTATTTTTATTTCTTTATTTACTATTATATAGTTAGATTTTAACATATAAAATTATTTAACTTTAGAATTCATGCATTAGATCTGAATAATTCAGTATAAAATTTTGCATGTACACTGATCTTTTATTGCCTTCAGTACAGTTTTTGTAGTAAAATATTTTTCTTGATACTGCTATAAAACTTATAATTGAATAGATAATGAAGTTGCCTTTTAGCATTTCATATTATTCTTTGTATCTCAGTAATCAATTTCATTATTAATAGAAATATTTCCCAAATTAACGAGATTTTTTAAAAATGCATCTTGCTTACTGTAGTAGTGAGTTGATAGATTGTCTTTAAGTATTCTTATAGCATATGACAGTATTGGCTTCTGTCAAAACTTAGATGAGGTTACCAACTGGCAAACGGGGTAGACACATGTATGCATAAGGTGTTTTGCTGAGGTTGATGGGATTACCGTCCAGTCTGATGTCTTCAAGAGCCCTACGTACATAAGTAAAATCTTTCATTTTGCAGAAAGTGTCTTCGTGCATCTCTTGAATGTTGTTGTTCTAAATAAATAATAATAAAAAAAAGCTATCAGAATAGTTGCTTGAAAGCAATTATTTACTCTTTGAAGAACAATTTATGGATGTGTTTTCAGCACCTAAAGAGATACTTGTTTAAACCCAAGGGACCAGGTTGTGGCAGCAAGCAATCAACAGAGAAATGTCCCAAGCATGGGAAGATTTCTTAGTGCAAAGCTTCACAACTGAGGAACTCAAACCATGTAGCAGAAACAGGCTTTGTAGGAGGGGCCTGGTAGAAATAAAGAGCATTTTCATTTCCAGGATTATACTGAAGAGCCTTATTATCGCAAATTGGAACCAACATAGGCCAGTCCAAAAATGATAGAACCATAATTATCATACTGATAGCTTGATATGCCTCAGTCTGTAAAGGCACGAATTTACAATTTGATCTGTGACAAATTTCTTTCCCCCAGGCCCTCTTACATTAGTTTAACCAACATCTCTATATATACAGGAAAAATGGAATGCTTTAGGTTTTATTCCTTTGATGTAAATTTCTCTTATATATGTTATTTTCACTGAGATTTTGTTCTTGAAGTGAGCCATTTTCAAAAATGAATTGCTAGAAAACAATATTGTCAGAAATTGAGACTAAAAAGGTCATCTCCTAAAATGAGGACTCTGAAAATTCTTCCCTTCTCCATTCCTTTGCTAGTCAAAAAATGGTGTGGAAAAAATCCAGCTCACTAGCTTTGGCCTGTAGTACTCAGCACTGAGTATTTAATTTACAGGCATGAGCAGGTGAAAAAAATAGTCAGTTTGCAGGCAGAATATTTCTGTAGTTTCATCTATTGAATGATAGAAGTCAAATTATAAACCATTATTTATGTAATAAACAAAAATATCTTCTGATCATCAAAACTGGGCATTGGTAGAAGAGGAGATAAAGGGAAAGAAGCGAGAAGCAGAGATGGAAAAGGTTAAAAGGAAGAAGTCAGAAACAAAGGTATAGTTAAAAGCAAATACAAAAAATAGCAATACAGAAAGATGATGGATGGAATGTTCCAATACAGTCAAATGGATAAGTTTGGTTGAAAAAATGTTAGCAACTGGGAATGATATTCATTAAGAGAATGAAATGCACTGATACAGATACAAACAATATGTAAAGCAACTTTATTTGAGTATCTAAAAGTATTCTTGTTGGAAGGTTTGTATGAGCAATGTGAGGGATTTCTGTCTTTGAAGTCACTGAGACTAATGTTGCTTTTGACAGCTGTGAACCTAACTTTCAAGTGTACTAAACATAAATGTAGAATTTTATGTTTGAACTGAATTACATTACAAATTCTAGTAATTAATCCTTAGCTGAGATAAAATTTAGTTCTTTCAAATACTGCACTCACTAGTCTAATGTATGTTTCCAATAGTTTTATTTTAGTTAAGGAAGTATCTTTTGGATAAACAGAAGAAACAGAAAAAGGCAATGGTTACCCTTTACAGATTTACTTAGTATTTGAACATGATCTATACAGCCATTACTTTTATAGCTTACCTGAAGATGAAGAGCTTGGAGGCTTTCAGGGAGCGGCAATGGAATGTGATCCAAGTTATTGTCAGTGATGTAAAGATGCTGCAGTTCATGCAGATCCTAGAGGATGAAGGAAAAAACGCAGGGGAAAATGAGAGACATTTTTAAAAATCTCTTGCAAGTAAGTTTGAAATCTCTCACTGCAATGATCACTGCTGGATACTGACAGATTTTGTTTCAGCATGATATGGTTGAAAAGGCAGAAATTCAAAGAGAGTAATGAACTTTAATTTGCACAGACTGAGAACTTTTACTGTTAAAGATTAGATGTTTGGAATAAAATAAAGGAAAAAATTCTTTGAAATGTCTACACACAAAATAATTAGAAATGTAATTTCAATAATGATGTTCTAAAGTGAAAATACTGCCTTACCCGGTCATTATGCAGAAAGCCTTCCTGTTCCATCTGTTTTCTTCCTTTTATGACAATCTTACTAGCTTTTGCAAAGTATATTGGTGTTGAAGCAAATTACAACTGCATAAGAAGTGCCTGAGCTAAAAATAAATTTCTGATTCAATTCGG
Source organism: Ardeotis arabs (assembly GCA_011801015.1). Lineage (NCBI taxonomy): Eukaryota > Metazoa > Chordata > Aves > Otidiformes > Otididae > Ardeotis > Ardeotis arabs. The sequence goes on along the minus strand of JAAGAY010135442.1, from coordinate 6,992 downwards.
AAATGTTTTGAATTTTCTCTGTTGACTTAGTGGAAGAAGCAGCTTCCTCTGGTAATTATAAAAATTACAAATCTGGTAATTATAAAAATATATTAAAATATATAAAAATGTAAACTTGGCTAGGTCAATAAGGCTGAGTAGAATGCTCTCATTTTTCCCCCTTTTTACACACAAAAGTTATCATTGTATGTAATTGCTTCTTTGAGTGCAGTGTCCTGATTTAATTCTTACTGACAGAACTCTGAGATATTAGCGTGAAGGTTCTTGGCAAATATGTAAGGTAAAGGCTGAGACTCCTCCATGACTAAAATCAGAAGAGTGCAGAAGAAAAGGGTGCTAGGCCAGAATCAAAATTTAGGGGACTAATTTTTGCCTATCATTCCTATTCCCAACATCTGCCTTATGTTGGGCTAGGAGAAAATATCTGATTCATTAACTGCTATTGGCTGCTTCATTAAGAAGCTGTCTTACAAAGGAGGAATTCAAAGATGGCTGGTTACAATTGCCTTCTTAGATGTAATTGAATAGTGCATATGAGCCAGGTCTAACACATGAAGCCAGCCTATATTCTATAATGACTTCAGATTTCACATGCAATTAGGAGCAGTGCATCACTGCTTCTCCCCACCAAAATTCTCAAGGCAGGACAATCACTCAGAGGGTCCAATTTCCCTGCTTTTGGGGGTGGAAAGAAAATATATACATTTAATGAATACTCTAGCAAGCTGCCATGTAGATACATGGTAGAGTAAGTTTGAAGCAGTGGCATCCATAGTTTTGCCCTTCCCTCTTTCCTACTTGTAAGAGAACATCAAGCAGCTTTCTGGAGCGATGCTAGTCATGTGGGTAGTTGGTTCATAGGTACAAACATAGTGTGCTATCACATGTCTTCTGTGGATCTTTGTGAAGAAGCATAAAAAGGGTTCTCATGTCCAGCTGGTAGTGCTCATACATCTTAATCTTTATAGTTTGCCAAGCAGCCAGCAATCATGGTCCCTGTAATCTTAACGGTTTTACTACTGTAGAGGGACACTTAGGTTGCTCTTCTGACCACATTCTTTGGAGAGAGGAAGAAAAGATTTTCCCATCAAACCCAGACTTACTTTAAATGCCTCATTACGTATTCCCTTGCGACCAAGTCTGTTCTTACTAACATCGATGAATGTTAAGGTAGAAGGTAACTCAGGGAGTTGCCTTATCCTATTGTCACGGAGCACCAGCTCCTCAAGTTGGGGCAATCTCCGAAAGGCATCTTCATGGATCTCTGATATAAAGTTTGCAGTCAAATCAATCCTTTTTAAATTGTCTGTCAGAGAAATAAGATACAACAAGACTGTAAGAAAGTATTTCCTGAGAGTTTTAAAAACGAAAAAGGCAAATGGGCTATTTAAATTACAGGTGAAGTGTCTTGAATCAGATCCATTCCTGATTTACTATGTGACAGCTCTCTCTCTCTCTCTCTCTCTCTAATGCAATAATATATATTTGAACAGTTCTTCTAAGGAAGGGGACCAACATCTCCTTCTTATCCTGTTTAGAAATGGCTGTGTCATTCTTCATATATCTTTCAGGGAAAGAATTTAAACTTAATAGTTTTAAAATTGTTGTGTTTTCTGCAAATCGTTTAAATGGTCATCCTTTGGAAAAATAACATTTAAAGGGAAATAAACATGTTGTCTACCATCTTGTTCCACGTTTCTTTATTTTCAACATTTTCCTATATATATAAGAAATTTGATATATTGACTTTTTTTCTAAAATATACTCAAAGACTTTTCCCAATCGAAAAAAGAAAATGCAAGTTATTTTTGGCAAAAAAGAGAACAATGACTAAGTATCAGTGCATTAATATGCATTAATTTTAAATGCATTACTCTGTGGCTTACTTCTATTTTCCACCCACAATATTTTTCACAGTTATTTTATTATATTATATTTTATTTTATTTTATTTATTATTTTATTCTTATGCTAGCAGTACATTTTGGCCTAAATAAATTTTCTCACTTCTTAGCATTTTTTCCCCTTGGTTTCTTTATATACCAGTTATGTTCCTTCTCAACCTTCATCTTGGTTTGAGCAAGCCAAAGCCTTGTAGTTTTCTTTCATAAAAGGATCTTTGCATTCCCCTAAATTATTGTAGTAGCCTTTTTTTTGGTACTGATTCCACACCTCTCATCATGAAATCAATAAACATTAGTTACACAAAGTTAGATCTAAAATAAAATCTAATAATGTGGCTTGATATTCAGGTTGTGAATGTATCCCTAAACAGTCCTTATCCCTAAACAGGACAGGCTTAATACTTCCTGAAAAATCAAGTATCTTTAAGAATCTCAAGTCGGAAATGTGAAAATATAAATTCCTGAAATCACCGATTTTGGCTAGTTTTCAGCTACAAATGGTTTTTGATTAGCAGTTTTAATTTACTGAAGATTTTTCTACATAATTCTGGAGTAAACCAATGAACATCTACTTTAAAGTTAAAATTTAAAGGTAAAATTCCTTTCACACAGATACTTTGCAAATATTTGAAAATATGTTTACCTGAGAACTTACCTTGTTTATGAAAACATTACTTTCTAATATGCTACAAATGTTCCATGAGGTTTGGGGAGGGTTTATCTCTCTAAAGCTAATTACAAGTAACAGCAAAAAGATAAATAAACGCTATTATTTCTAATAATTCAAAAATTTAACAGAGAATCTGCATTTGAAGTATTGACCTTTATGTTCAAAAGCAGCAAACCACTTTTCCGTATGTGCTTTTATGTGTATAATCCTACTATCATCAAACAGTACATAAAATGAATCATTATGTCTTAGATTAGTATGAGCCAGAAATAATAGAATTTATAGCTAATTGCACCAATACTACTATCCATACTTAAGTTAGCAAAGTCGTTTCTGTTGATCTTCCTGATTCTGTTGTAGCGTGAATAGAAATACGTGGTTTTCTTAGGCAATGGTGGAACAGCATCAAGCTCATGATCATCACAGTAGACTGTGGTCCCTACGCATGTACACAAAAGGCAAGTGGGAAGATCTGTCAAAAAAAATTTAAAAAAATAGTTTGTTACAAAAAAAAAGTACAAAAATTATATGTAAACTACTATAATGAAATATCTAAGCACATAATGATAAGATTTTGTTGATGATAAAGTTCACTCCCATTCTGTTTTGATCACCACATCATATAATTGCAATAACAAAATTATTAAATCCTGCTTAAAACATTTTTTTTTACTGCTTACACCTATTAGAGAGTAATTTAACTTACTTTTCTGATACAGTGTTTCTCAGACTATAACAATAGGATATTAGGTGACAGCAGCCAACCAAAGTTCAATTTCCCTCTAAGCTGGCAAGTGTGCACTTCCATCTAGATGGAAAAATAATAGCTGATAACTGAAACTTGCTATGATTTCCCAAGTTTGGTTCTGTAAATAGTACTTCTGAATAATTCGTAAGGAAATTAATATTTTCCTAGAGAGCTACGGAGAAGAACCTCAATTTCCTTTGCACATTGTTTAGTTACATTTTCTGATTCAGAAATTCAACTTAATGAAAAATTTATATATCAGTCTGAGTTAAGGTAACTTGAAGATCTTGTAAATAAAACATTTATTTACTACCAGAGGTTAACAAAAATGAAAAATCAAGTAATTTAATTTCAGTCATAAAACAGCATGAGTACAGTGAATTCAGAGGTTTCTTTTTATGATACTGTTCCACTTTGGTGACAATTATGACACTGAGTGGTTTGTCTTAAAGTAATTTTCAGGAGGAAAAGTTGTAAGTTGTACATAGAATTTTTGGTACATCTTTTCTTTGATTATGGGTACAAATCAGCGTATCTGTTTCTCAGCTTTTACTCTCATAGAAATACTTTTCTGGTTTACATTTTGCTCCTCCTTGTAGCAGAAGTCTGGTTGGTTGTTCTGGTTAATGAGTATGAAAATGTTTTTCTTGCAGATTAATTTTTTCTCCAGATCAATTGTAGCTACATGGAAAAATTACCCTCTTAATCTGTGTCAATTACTAACAAGTAGCAGTAACTAACTGAAGGCGGGGCTATATATATGATGTCTTTTCAAGTGAGATTAAGGAGTCAGTGACCAGAGTACTCTTTAATTGGGGAATCTCTACTTAGGCTTCCAGGAATAATGTATCTGGAGAAATTATACTCTTTTTATACTTTCCCCAGCTTCCTCCACAGGACATTTTAAATTAGCCACGGGAAGTAAGCCTGACACAGGGTAAAATAAATTGTCACACCTTGAACGGTTCCAGCAAATCTAGACCTAAATGAATGTAGAGTTCAAGATGACTGATATTTTTTCAAAATATTGGAACATAGTATGGGAAGACAGTTTCCCCTTCTGTGCTATTTTTTGATCTTGGAGGAATTTTATTTGTCACTTGTAGCTGGTGTAGACTGAAAAAGGATAGAGATATGGGAAGGATTCAAAAAGGTATCAACAAGAAAAATGAACTTGGCTCGATGTTCCTGAGCCTTGTTGTCTTCTATCCAGTACTAAGCCAAGAACAGCAGCATCTGACAGGAAAATATGTTGCTGAAAAAAATAAAGACACAAAAAACATCTGATTTGATATGTTACAGCCTTGAGTCTTCCCTGCATATCTTTAGTTGATGTACTAGTTGATAAGCATTCAGTGCTCAAAAATGTTGACAGATACAGAATTCGTAATATCTAATATTTACATGGAATGTTTTGTAACATCCTGCAGCTTTCAAAATTGAAGGAAATTGTGTGGGTTTTCTTCAGAACTCTCTTGGGAAAGTCTCATTTCCATTTTTATTTGTTTTGACATCAGTGTATTTTTTTTTGCCTGCTCAAGGCTCACTAGTAATATATATAAAAACAAAACTAGGAATGATTAATTTCTCTTCACTGAACACACAATTTTGGAAGCATGAACTGTTTTTTGTTTTGGTTTGGTTTTTGGTTTTTTTTTTGTTTGTCTTCTATGACACTCAGTTATAGCATTAGGCATAGTGAAAAATAGGCTTTTCCTGTTGTTGCATGTTGGTCATCATAAAACACAAAGACTCATGACAGTAGTGGATAACTCTATTAAGCTTCAACTACAAGAGCTTAGAGTACCTGCTAACAAATGCAAATTATTAGCATCACAATGTTTGTGAGAGAGGGACAGATTGTGTTTTACAACTTTAATTCCCCCGTGAGATGTGAAAAGCTCTTATTTCACTATAGCTAGTCAGAAGAACAGAAAATCAGTTTAATCCAAAATTTCTAGTTATTTTTCCTTAAACTTCATAATTTTTAGTTTTCTCAGTCAAAAATTGTTCAACTTTTTAATTCTATTTTGTAAAAACACATTTATAAAAATTGTGTAACAAATAATTATAAAATAAAGATAGATGGTAATGATACTGAAATCTAAGTCAATTAAAAAGTCCTGGTAGCATTTGCCAGCCATTAGAAAATTTTCCTAATGTTGTAAGTGTTTAAGTGTTAATCAAATTCTATTTGAAAACTTCATTGGTGTGGTCATCTTCATAGTGAAATAGCATGGAAATATTTTGACTAGACACCTATCTAGCTTCAGAGCATCACAATAGGCATATTATACCTCTCTACACTAAGAGAGGTAAAGAAATTATATACCTTCTCTTCAATATGAGAGGTAGACATTCATAAGTAAGCAAAATTAGCTCACTCAGAAGCAAATTTACACACGCAAAACTCATTCCTCTTTCCTACTAACCATCTTGAGTTTGGGGTCCGAGAACCCCAGACCCCTGTGCTGAAGATCCATCAATTAATTTTGGCGTTGATGCTTCCTCCTCAGCTTCTTCCGTCAGTGGTACAGAAGAATAACTTTCTTGAATTATGGAAGGTGGTGCTGTCCCAATCTCTGACTAGGGAAAAACAGAGGGAATAGGAAATGTTACTGTTTACTTCCACTGGCAGCTATTTCTCTTCCATTTATTAATATTCTCCCACTAGAGGTCATAAATATTCTGAGGTTTAGTGCTTAAGCTGCATTTTATCCAGCAGCTATAATGAATTCTGATGATGTGTAAACAATTAATGAAACTCCAACATGCTTTTTCACTTTTTACCTCAATGTTTTAAATGTTTTGATGTATGCACAAATACATGTACCCTGCTTTTATGTCATTAGTGAGAATATATACAAAATGCTTTTTCCACATTTATTTGAAGTTAAATTAGATTTGTAATAAATATGATATATTCTGTGTAACAAATGAAAATTTGCTATGAAACATCAAAAAGATGCAAATCATTTGACCATAAAATTGTAAATTGTACCAGCATAAATCCAAACCCCATGTAGCTATGCAGGCTCTGTTTCAAGAACACTAACATGTTTTTAAAATCTTATTATCTAAAAATTCTGAAGTCTAAGTTCACATACTACTTGCAAATAAGTTGGCAGTATTTTTGTCATTTTTTTTTTCTCTGAATCTGAATAAAAGGCGGCTCTGGTTAGCTTTATTCATCAGTGGCTGCATTATGTACTATGAAAAAATTAAGAATATAAATTTAAAATGTCAGATAAAATCTATATTTAGAAAAATCCTATAAAATTTGACAGATCCTTTTATGGAACTAGAAACCTTACTTTTTCCTCTCCACTCAAAATAATTAGTCAAACCAGTGATTTTTATCGTCTTAACTCTAATTCTAAAGATGCTATTCATTTTGCTATATGACAACTTCAGGATAAAAATGAAGATGTAGCAATTTTCTTCCATCATATCACCCTTCGTAAAAGATTAGTGCAGACCTGCCAGGCTTGTTGCATGGGGGTCTACGTTTGCAAAGAGGCAGAGTGGTTTACTGTAATCACCCAGACAATGAGAATCCACTTCAGTTGTGTGACCTTTGCAAGTTACTTTACAACTGTATCTTGATTGCCCCCTCTATAATAGTATTTTTGACCACTCCAGGGCCTCCTTTGAAAATATACTAGGACTTT